>JACDJE010000163.1:740540-868529 GCA_016647715.1 Pavo muticus
GGGAGTAAGGGGGGGTGGTGGTTTATAGCAGGTCCCTTTTTTTTTTTTTGGTCATCACGTGATTTAGCCAGCACAGCAGGCTCTGTGGGTAACAGGCGCAGAAATCGTGCTTGTGAGCAGCCCATGTATGTATCTACAGAAATCCCTCTGAGCACCAGGCAGCACTGCTGTGCTGTGCAGGTGTGGAGCATTGGCAGAAGCTGCCCAGAAACTGTGGAGTCTCCTCCCTGAGGTCTTCAGAAGCTGCCTGGACATGGGCCTGGGCACCCTGCTGTGGGTGTCCCTGCTGGAGCAGGGGTTGGGCTGGATGGGCCCAGAGGTCCCACCAGCCTCAGCCAGTCTGTGATGCTGTGATTTAAAAGACTGATAGAGAGAAGGCATCTTTTGGCTTGCAGATGCTGAGGAAACTTCCTGAAGCTATAAATGGAAGCATTTCCTAGAACTTGCCATTGTCTCAAAATAACCACATCATCCTGGCACATCTGGGCCCCAGGGTACAGCAGCGAGGTACACAGAGCTGTTGTTCCCTCTTCAGTGAAAACTTTGCCTAAAAAAGGCCATGGAATCAGTGGCGCCCACTGGGAAGAGGAAGAGCGCTTGCAATGTGACGAGGAGCTACGTGGCAGCTGCTCAGCACAGCCTCTTGCTGCCCCACAGTGCTAAGCAGGGCCCAGCACCAAGAGTTAGGCCGTGAGGAGCACAGAGCACAGCAGTAGAGACATTTGGGAAAAGTTTCTTCTCAGAAAGAGTGGTGAGGCAGCAGCACAGGCTGTCCACGGGGGTGGTGGAATCGCTGTCCCTGGAGGTGTTCAAGAAAAGGGTAGATGCGGCACTGAGAGAGATGGTCAGTGGGCATGGTGGGGAGGGGCTGATGGCTGGACTAAATGATCTTAGTGGTCTTTTCCAACCATAGTGATTCTGTGATTCTAAGGGGCAAAATGAAGTGTTCTGCAGCCGTGACATTTTCTGTTGTGGGCCATGACTCTGGAAAATAACTAATTGATGAAAGTACAGGAACTACCAAGGCTTAGATAGCGAAAACAGAAACACAATGGAGGGAAAATCTGCACTGACAAACATCTCTGCGAACAACATGCGTCACCACGGTTCTCTAACATTGATCTGGCTGTGTGGAGTCAGCCCCTTCATAAATAAACGTAGAGCAAACAGTTTTCATGTCTGGCTTCTGTCAGATTAATTTATGTTTGCGGGATTCAGTGAAGTTGTGCTGTATCGGCATCGACAGGAGGTGAACCCAGCTCCTCACATCTCTGCAAAAGGAAGCACAGCCCCAGTGAAGTCCTTCACAATTCATGATGCATTTTGGACAAACAGCTCTGCTCCCAGGCTGCCACAAGCTGCAAGTGTGTCCCCATGGCAGGATGGTGCACGCCAGCAGTTTGGGAGCGCCATGAGGGGGCGTGGAGGGTCTCTCAGCACTCCGGGGGTTAGCACAGCACCTGTGGCCTGTGGGGGCTGCAGGGCTCGTGCTGCTGGCGTTTCTGGAACGCCCTGTGGGTGACACAGCAGCCTAGGCAGGTGCCAAGTCGAGGCGAGGTTTTACAAAGGCCATTGTTGACTCCTTGGTTCACCATGTAGGGGAAACGTTGCTTGCCGCTTCTTTAGGGGGATATTCAGTGCTTCTAATTTTAACCACCCAAAAGCCAGGCACGCTGCCTGAGCTCAGGGCTCGCCCCACGACGAACACGGGCACCCCTCTCCCTTCGTCCCGCGGACATCAGGCATCAAACCACCGCTTCGCGCCGCGAGTCCACAGAACCGCCTCCCCCGAGGGGAACCCCGCGGCCGGGCCGGGCACCCCCGCAGCCCCCCAGGGCGGGCGGGAGGCGCCTGCGCGCTACGGCCGCTCGCTGTCGGCCCCGGGCTGGCGCCTCCCGCAGCCCGCCGGCGGCTGCTGCCTATTTTAGTCACAGCGGCGGCGGGGGGCCGCGGCAGGACGCGGGCCGGGCAGGGGCTGCTGGTACCAGGAGCTGCGAGGAGTGGGAGTCCGTGCCATCCATTCGTCTGGGAAACTTTGCCGAGGGCGCCCGGCAGGGGGCACGGGGACAGGTGAGGGGCTGGTGGCGGCAGAACGGAGCTCGGGGCGGCACGGTGCCGCGGCTCACGGTGGCAGCGGGGCGAGGTGCGGCGTCTGCCCCGGGACGGCCAGGGCTGGCTGCTTGGCGGCTCGTTAATCTTAAAAGCGGCCCAAGGAACGGGTTCCTTGCTTCGTTATTCGTTTTGGTACACGCGCGCTTTGGGCTAAAACAAAGCTTGGAGGCGTTGGTAGAAAGCGGGGCTACAGGCGGCAGCTGCGGCCACATCCGGCGGGGCCGTGCCGTGCCGTGCCGCTGCGGGCGGTGCCAGCCCGGGGCGGGCAGCGCGGCTGCGGTGCGATGCGGTGCTGGCATCGGGTTGCCGTGGCTGTGAGCCCGCGGGAGGTGCTCCTCGCAGGTGTGTGTTCTTGTTCGCTGCGCAGTGTGAAAATACGGCGAAGTTTGGTGGAATTAAGGTGCAGAGGAAGAGTAATTTCTGTAGTTGCCGACGTTTAACTGAAGTGAACTTGCCCTAGAGAGCATATTGAAATGAAGCATTTCTTACACCACTATTCCATTCACACTTACTTCGTTATGGAAAGGAAGATGGTGCCTCGAACGAGTGTCCTCTAGGAAGTGCACGGTGAGAGCTAGCTGCTCCGTGTGTCCCGTATCAGGTCGGCAAACCCCCTGCGCAGCTCCTCCAAATCCCTTTTTGAAGGCGTCTGAGGTTTTGGGGACCTTTGGTAATGGATTTCAAAAGTCTGGCCGTGTATAAAGATGTTCTGAGCGCAGGAAAATGCAACGGCAAACTCAGCTGGGGTGTTCAGTTGCGTTCTGAGAATGTATTACTGTAACTCTTTACAAGTGTCATGCACGCAAGAAAAATTGGTTAGGCTTTCCTATTAGCTGTGCTAATTTCTGATAGATTTAGTATTGCGATGCCACTGAGTTTGTTCAGTGTTAAGCTGTTCCTTTTTCTCAGGTCAGCCAGCTGGCTTGAGCCTTCAGTCAGCTGGATAAACTCTTGCTATGGTATATCTAAACCTATGTGAAAGAAAAAATATTTGGTAATTAAAAAGTATCTTTTAATTGTCTTGTACTACAAAACTTTGTGCTATAACACTTATGTTTCAGTTGATACTACTTCCACCCTTTTCTCCAGCGTGGTTTGACGTTGTTTGTACTTTCATCTTTGATGTTAACATGAAGTCCTGTGCTGTACCAGGACAGTTTCTCAGGGGAAATAACACTACATGGAAGTTGTAAAGGGCTGATTCTGCCCTTCTAAAATGAAACTTTGGTGCACTGAGGCTTATCTGTTGAGCAGCAGATTTTTAGCTTATGCTGAAACATGACGGCATTGGAGGTGAAGGCTAAAGAACTGGATCTAAAAATCAGTTCTCACTGTTGACCTCCTGGCATTAGCTGTGGTTAACACTTTCAGACCAAGCAACTTTCCAGCTCTTTCCAGTACAGTTAGGGTGCTGCACTATCAAACGTAATCATATGATGACTTCAAGGTGTTGAACCTTATAAAAAGATAGATGTGTCTAGATCTAGCTTCTAGGTTGTAATTTAGGCAGCTGAATAGGTAGTGCAGATGCTCAAAAGCACTGAACACCTCCTTGTTACAGCTGTGGATTCTCTACTGACAAAGATGTCCGGTGGCTTGGTCAGTGCATGCTAGAGAAACCCTTCTGTTCTGCTGCTTTATGACCACTGGGTCATGGAATCATAGAATATCCCGAGTAGGAAGGGACCCACAAGAAGCCCTTGAGTCCAAGTGCTGGCTCTTATGCAGGACCATCCAAAAATCAGACCATATGATTGAGAGCATTGTCCAGGTGCTCCCTGAGCTCTGGCAGATTGAGGCCACGACCACTGCCCTGAGCAGCCTGTACCAATATCTGACCACTCTCTGGTGAAGAACCTTTTCCTGATACCCAGCCTGGATCGTGACATTGGAACCTGTGGTTGGCAAGAGCAGAATGACTTTCATGGGCCATGAGTCTTCAAATGCGTGAGGTGTTCCAACCAAGCCTTAGGAGAGCAGGGCATCCTCTGTTCTCTTGTATGCGCTGCAAAATGTTGCATCCTGATGATTGGTAGCAACTCAGTGTAAAGCTTGTTCATGCCTTTGTGAGTGACTGATGCAGGAGTCAAGGGAGGAGAATGAGCTCTTAAGAACAGAAATAAGAGAACTGCGGTGTTTTTTTGGTTGTTGGTTTTCAAAGAAAAAAGAAGTATCTAATTCTTAGAAAACAAAACCATTTAAATGCAGGGACAGTGTACACCATGTCCTTGCAATGTTTGATCCTGCTAAATGTCTCTGTGTTCTGTAGCATGCCTTATCTGTGACACACTCTGGGCAACTGACAGCTATAACAGCTATGAGATGGTTGAATTTTCCTTCCTGGTGTCTTTCTCCCCACTGCTTTAAAAAGGGGCTGAGGAGACTCTTTATTTTCAGACATTGCCTAACTTGCTTAAGTCTTGCACACAGGTTGACTGGGGGAAGTAACAGGATGGATGGATGGCACTGAAGCAATGTTAAGTGTTGAAGAGGTGCTCTGTGCAAAAAATAAATAAATAAAGCCTGTATATTTTTACTTTAGGAGTCATGCTTTTTTTTTTTAATTCTCTTATTTTCTTCTGGAGTTCTGCAGAGTCCTGCAAGGTTGCTTATAGGCAGACCAAGTGGCTTCCCTGAAGGACTTTGTCGTAACTCACCAGCCTGGTTGTCTCCCCTTTTGGTCTGATAGCTCATCAATGGGCCGAGAAACCATAATATTTATTTACTGTTCTCAGAAGTAACTTGTTGGGTTGGTGGTGGTTTTGTCTTTGTTTGTTTGTTTTTTGCATTCTCTGGTTAATTAATGCTAAATAATATGTTGCTTAGGAGACCCCATATGATCCTGCAGGAGAGCCAGGTGTTGAGGCTCTGGTTTTTTTTTGTTTGCTTTTCACTTTGTGATGTGTTGGCCCTTTTTTTTTTTTTTTTTTTTAATCAAGGAAACAGCATTGTTCCTCCCTTAGGACCCACCAGTCTTTGCTTAGGAGAAGATCTCTGTGTGTTTTAAGGAAACCTTACACTAAAGAACCCTTTTTTGCTTTGAATTCTTATGCAGGTTAATTTCCCCTTGTGGTCTGTTGACTTTGCCTGTGATCTCGGGGCCATTCAGTAAGTGGGAGACCAAAAAGGTGATTCTTATTTGTGTAGGACATGGAGGAATACCCTGCATGTTTCACTGAGCAGTGTGAGTTATAGTAGCTAGTGTTCAAACAATGTTGTTTATGCATGCCTTCCAAAATTCGAAATAGACCATTCTTGAAGCTTAACGCTTAGGTGAAAAAGAGAGTAAAGTGTTACTGAACTGCGTAGGTCTAGCTTGCTCTTCAAAAGCATTTTTCCATGAACGTTTCAGTTTAATGTGTGTTTGTTGTTTTGGGATTTTTTTGGTCTTCTCTTTACAGGATTCTTCAAGATGGACACTACAGCAGTCAGCCCACTCGCTCCGCTAGGCATTATTCCAGATTTAAAAAATGCCACCTCTGTGCCTTTCAATGAGACTGCATGTGAAAACTGGAAGGAGATCCATCATCTTGTTTTCCACGTGGCAAATATTTGTTTTGCAGCTGGCCTGGTTATTCCAACGACTCTGAACCTTCATATGATTTTTCTGCGAGGTTTGCTCACCATAGGTAGGTGACTTGTTATGGAGAAGCTTGCACCCTGCCTGTGGCAGAAACAGCGCGTATTACAGGAGCATCTTCCGATCACAGTGAAGTTCCAGCATGTATGCATGTACTCTGTGTTCTGCTGAAGTTGTTTTTGCTGAAGGCAAGGACCATTCTGACCCGGACAGATATTTTCCAGAACAGTTATTTATCTTAAAATTTCACAGAGGTGCAGTTCGCAACTTCAAAACTACATAGATGTTGACTTAAAAACAAGTATGCCGCATTTACTTTAAACTTCTCTAGCTGCTTAAAATTAATTGAATTCCAAATTGCAGTAAATCCTTATATCCTAAAGACTTTACCTTTTAGGCTTCAAGTAAATACTGGGACAATGCATTGGCTGACGCTCTGGCTTAGTAAATCATCTATAATAAGTAAGGTTTTCTTTGGAGGGCTGTGGACCATAGGTCGTCTTGCATTTTGAGGAGATACAGAATAAAAATTTGTTAAGATGAGGTGGCAGCTGGAAGCAAATTTACTCTGTGGGCAGCAGAAGATTTAGTCCCTATGGATATTTGTCCTCTGCTCCTCCACAGTGTCACTGCTCCAGGCTTAGTGTCCTCATTTCTTCCTAGTCTAATTTAGCAGCTGATCAAGAGCCATCACATGTTGATTTTTCTGATCCATATGTATGTGCTGCCTGGCCGGACACCCATACAGAATGTTGAGTTCATATTCAGCATTACCTTCAGGGAAAGGAAACTTAATTGCATATCTGATTCCTTTTCTTCTGCATGAATATTAAGGGAAAATATATCTGTCTACATCCATCTCTATTGGACATGGCTGAATTTGGCCAGTTGTTTCACATTTATCTGCAGGGGACTCACTGATGCATAATCTATCATCTGTTAAGTACTGTCTTCGTAGGCTAAAAATAACATCCCTGATCATTAAGCATGCCTTATCCTGTAAAGCAATTGTCATTATTCAAAACAAAGTAACTGAAAAAGAATAAGCATTTGAAAATTTCTCTTTGATGTCACACCAGAGGATTCTAGTTCCTGCTGTGACTTTGTCAAAATACAGTGATGATGCCTCCCTTTCATTTTCAAAAATATCTGTGCACAACTTCAGGAGATTTTTGTGCAAGTACAGCTCCCTATTTAGACATAAATGTCTCTGATGCAGATAATGAACATTCGTTTCTAGGCTGTTGTTTGTCTAATTAATGCACTAATCAAGTTTTGTAAGCTGCTTCTTCTATGTGATTTTTAGTAACAGGCCATTATGGGCTGCACCTTTCTGCTGTCCCCAGTCCCTTCCTGAATTCTTGTTGCTCCAGCACTGTAGCCTTGTACAGCAGGACTGCAGTCCCAGTGCCCCTTGATGGCATTGTAGTCATTAGCTCATGCTACCGTTGCACGTGCTGATTCACAGAACCTAACTGTAGTAAAACTTTTGGATGTATTTGCACTCAGTGGACAAGCTCCTGATGATTTTATAAGAGAATGTGTTTATTAGCCAGTGAAAGTTAATTTCCTTTTTTTAATTTTTACAGGATGTGCATTGTTCATCATTTGGGCTACGCTCTACCGTTGTGCCTTGGACATAATGATCTGGAATTCTGTGTTTTTGGTGGTCAACCTTTTACACTTCATATACCTAGTGTATAAAAGAAGACCGGTATGTACATCAGTTAAATTGCACAAGCAGTCTAGTAAGATGCAAGAAGAAGAAAGTTTTGACCATATTTGCTGGACAAACCCATTGCTGATTTCCCCGGGAGTTGTTCTGAACTAAGTCAACCAACAACTTCAGTAGGGGTCCAAGCCATTAGAATGCCCTTAGTCTGATTCAGTACGTAATTATTTTTCTGAAATCCATATTCTTGAAAAGTGATTTGACTTCAGAAGTTACTGTTGGCTGTTTTTGTCTTTTTTTCTTCTAGTCGTAAGGAAAATGTTATTTAGCTTCTTAGCCGAGAGACCAGAAATGCTTTTGGGTTCCCTGTGTTTCTGCCTTTTGTCATTTTGCCCACCTTTCTACTCATAAGTGTGTATGCACATCGATCTCCTGAAATAAAGTCTTACTAAGATATTTAAAATTGAGCATTCTGGAACAGTAATTGCTTAAACTAAGGAGTTTGGGAGGGACAAAACTTTCCTATCTGATTTTTAAGTCGTAAACAGCCTCTGTGATGGGAAAGGAGACTGGTAAATTAGAAGCATCCAAATGGACTCTTACTTCAATATTTATGAATGACCTTCATACTCATCACTTTGCACACAAGTGTGCTAATCCATATGTTTTTACTGTCATGTTCTTTTAAAATGCAAATAAAAGATAAATGAGATTCTGCTATTTGTTTAAAAGGAAAGTAAACAACAAAATAGAATCTTCTTGTCCTTTCCTCATCTTATGCATTCTTTTAGCTCGTTTATTGTATTCAATGAGTTTTGAGAGTCATAGCTGAGAATTTTGCAGTTCCCTTTGTTGCCTTCAAAAGGGTGCATTAAGATACCTTCCTTCAAATGCACCATAATTATATATTTGAAATACATACCAAAACCAGAGGATACTTTGCCCTGCCTTCAGCTAAGTGTATATCCAATAGAAAGGTATTTTGTTCCTATTATTCATCCAGAGTTGCATTCTGTCTCTGCAAAATGATAAGCAACCCAACCTTCTGCTGGTATATGCATGTCAAAACTAGATAACTTGTAATATAATATTTGCTATTATATACCACTCAAATTTTAATGAAGTGCTGAGTGTTCAAAGTGTTAATATTACATTCTGTGGTCTGCAAAGTCTAAGGCATATGGATTTGTAACATGAAGATTACAGGAATATGTGGTGTCAGATTGTCAGGTTTTGAGCAGAATAACCTTGCTTTTACATAAAATCAAATGCTTTCCAGAAGTGTTTAACATTTGATACAACAAATTGCTGGAAATAATCTCTTCACCACATCAAAGCAGTGTGGAGAGTTGGAGAGGAAACTTTAGATTCAGCAAGGGCAAGCCTAGAGTCCTATACCTGGGGAGGAATAACTGCATGCATCAGTACAGGTTAGGGGGTGGGAAAGACAGGTTAACTACTGGAAAGCAGCTCTGCAGAGAAAGACTCTGTCTTTCTCTGTCCTGATGGACAACAGGTTGACCGTGAACTAGCAGTGTGCTCTTGTGGCCAAGAGGGCCAGTGGTATCCTAGGATGAATTAAGAGTGTGGTCAGCAGGTTGAGGAAGGTTCTCTTCCTCCTCTACTTTGCCCTGGTGAGAGGTCACCCCTTCCTTTCCCATATGGGCAGGATGTGACGTGAGGTACATCTGGGGATCTGGTCCTGACCAGATCTAGGGAATGAAACTAGGGATCTTGCTGGAATTGTATTCTGTATGAAGCCTTTGTAAACACTCCTGCTGAGAGTGACATTACTACCGGAAGAGTCGTCTTCAAACAAATGTCAGTACAGTTGACTTTAAGAATGAATGACAACCTCTTGACATTCTCTATAATCTTGGATAGAGAACAAATTAAAATCTTGAAACCGTTACCACCTGTGCCTTTAGTAAATCTTTAGTTCCTTCAATCTTATTCAGTATTGAACTGCTTTCTAAAGACAGAAGTGTGCAGGAAACAGAAATGTTAAAATGTAGGAGGAATATCAAATACTTGTAATGGGAAGGTGCTCTACGTAGGCGTCAGCTGTTTTCTTAGGTAGTCTCTCTCACATACTGATACTGAAGTACTGCATAGTTCATTCCAGAAATGAAAGGCCTCTTAAATGAAGCATGTAATACTCGATTCTAACAATTAAGAGCACTTTCAAAGAGTACAAATAATTGTTTGCGGTTTCTACTTCTGAGACAGTAGGTTTACTTTACGAAGGAGGAATGAGGAGTTGGAGTCACCTTGTTTCACTCTTATCTACAAGTTACACATCCAGCTTAAGCTAGTTGTCCAGTGTATTTCAACCCACCTACTTAATAGCTGCTGGGAAGTGTGGTATTGCCATCTCTCTCCTTTGGCTTGAGAATAAGTCTGTACAGCTATTGCTAACTACTAACCTATGTTTGTGTAGTAATAGTTTGATGATTGTATTTCCCTGCTGTTTTGTAGCAGTGTAAGAAAGAAGTCAAGTAACTTAATGCTTATCTAAACTGTACTGGGGTCTGTGGTCTGATTCTCAGGAATTTTGTATTCCTACCACCACTGCAGGTGTGGTACTATGGTGTGTCAGTATCTCTGAAAATGGAGCTCTGCATTCCTAGTAAATCACATGAATTTAAACAATGGTGGAAGTTACACGGAAGCAGGGTAGCATCCCAAACAATGTATGAATCACTTTGTTACAGGCTATGAGCAACAGAATTACTTGAAGTGATGTGTGATAGTCACACAACTTTTTAGCTGTTTGACGTATTCTATTTACTGTGAACTCTAAGGCAGTTTTTTAAGTGTTTTTCTACAGAAAGCTGGAAAATGCCTAAAAAGGAAGAAAAGAAATATTAGGAACTAATTTTGAATAGTTTTGTCTTTCTGCTTCTGTTTCATTGCCCATCTCAAAATCAATTTTATTTAGTCATCCTCACAAATTACATTTTTAAGGAAAGAAAAGAATGGAAGAATAATTACAAGCAAGCGATATTACAAAATGAATAATTAATATTTCCAGTTGTTAAATATTTATTTTATTAAATGGAGCATGCAAAATGCAGTGAGTTTCTTTTCTGACTGGAAGATTATTTCTGTGGGTTTGATTCCTTGGAGCTTCACAGATTTGGCTTTTTTAGTCTGAGTGGAAGCTGAAGGATTCTATTCAATGTACAGAGCTCTGACTCGGAGCTTTGGCAGGATCCCAGAATACTTCAACCACTGCTGAACAAAACATTACACCTCCCCGTATGTCTCATTTGGAATATGACCCATGAGCGTGACTGGAGAAGCAGTCAACTATGCACATGAAGGGTGAGTAGTCTGTTACAAGCAAGACCATCGGAAGTATATCTATGCTGCTCAACCTAATCGATCCTTAGGAAAGTAGTTGTGCCTTCTTCCTCTTACAAGTGTTAAATGTTAGAGGAAGGTCATGACATTGGAATTATGTACTCAGTTAAGGGAACGATTAGCATTCCTGGGCCAAATCCTCTCCTCATGCATTGTTTTGGATTCAGGAGTCTTGGGAGCTGCTTGTATTCATCTGAGAAAGGAATTTGTCTCTCTTTGAGTTGCAGTGGTGATGGATAGGAAGAGGTACAAATTAAATTGATATGTCTGTTAAAAATGAGGGAGTTCCTCAAGGTTGTGGGGAAAACAAATTGCCTAATGTCATGTGTATGAGGAACATACTTTGAAATCAAACAGTTCAGGGCAGTCACCAGTATGAGAGATATGGACATAGTGGAAGGAGTCCAGCAGAGGGCCTGCAGCCTATGAGGAGAAGCTGGGAGAGCTGGGACTGCTCAGCCTGGAGGAGAGAAAGCTCAGAGATCTCATCAATGTGTACAAATACATAAGAATAAGGTGCAGTGAGGACAGAGTCAGACACTTTTCAGTGGTGCCTGGTATGAGGGCAAGAGCCAGTGGGTGCAAAATAAAACACAGGAGGTAATATCTGAACATCAGGAACCACTTTTTACTGTGCAGGTGGTAGAGCATTTGTCCAGGTTGCCCAGAGAGGTGTGGTAGAATCTCCATCCTTGACAGTATTCAAAAGGTGTTTGCACAAGGTACTGGGTGGTGTTGCTCTAGGTGGCCCTGCTTGAGCAGAGACTTGGACAGGATGATCTCAAGAAGTCCCTTCCAACCTGAGGCATTCTGTGATTCTTTGATTTTATTGCTAATACTGCCTGAACAGCTGTATTCCAGCCATCCTTTTCACAGTCCTGGCAGCATTTCTGTGGCATGTATATTCTGTGGTATTATAGGAAAAGGGAATCCATGTAACAAAATACCAACAAAGTAATGAAATAAGTCTAATGAAACGTTTTGAGGAGACAGTAAGTCACATTTGATTGAAGTATATGTATGAACAGATCAAAAAAGTAAATGAAGAAAACCTGAATATTTTAATATAGTTGTGGGTGGTAAGTGTTCACAAAGTTAATAGTAAGTTTTGCTATATATAATGAAAAGAAAGTTCTTGTTTTTCATTTTAAGCCTTTGAAAATAGGTGTTGGTGTCTGTTTTGCAGTAAGGCTGCATAAAAATTTCAGTGGGTTATAACCATTATTTCACTAATTGCATAATTTTTTGGGTAGAGGACTGCAGGTTTGGGATATTATTTTGTTAAGCTTTTGTGGAAAATGAAGGCTACAAAGACCATTCTGAGATGTCATGAAGTGGTAATGTCAAGGTCACCTAAGCAGCCTTATCTCTTCCTGTGTAGAAATTTAATAAGTAGCTGTATACTGTTCTGTGGGATTAACCCACCATCTATGCCTATGTGTTTGTCAATTCCAAAGCAATTGCCATGGGGTTCAGTTGCCTATATGTGGGATGGATGGCATCCAGTAGCTGAGGCTATGGGTGATATCCTTCAATTATCATTCCATAAATCTGTAAAGCTTCCGCTTCAGCTCAATTTGTTCTAGATGTAAATAAAGGTTAAATGTCATGAATTTTGATTTACTGTTCAGCACTCATATGTAGTTCTGCCAGAACAGGGAGAGTTTTTGATGTGAAATATATTAGTCTTCAGCCCTAAGAGATTTATTTTTTTTGCCCTGAAATAGTTTTCTGGGAGGAAATTGTATGTACTTCAGAGTTTGAATTCATTGTGAGCCTTAGTTAGTCCAGGAATTCTCTTGGTCATTTTGGACCACATCCTACTTCAGGCACAAAGTACTCAGAAATTTCTCAGTTTGCTACCATGAGCTAAGAATTGACTCCTGGACTTCTGTGTTGCTTTATTCTTCCCTGTTTTTAATATGGAAATTAAAATAATAAAAAATTTAAAAAGAAATCTAGGAGATGTGTAAACTTGGAATATTCTCACTTGTTGAAGTGGTAACTTGTTTTCTTCTTTTTCTACCCTTTTTCTTTCTTGCTTTTCCTTTTTTTGTGTGTGCTCTTTTTATATATTACCTTTATGTAATCTGGTGCTTATTTCTAATTTGTTTGTTCAAGCAGCCTCTGCTTTAGGGAAGGCCAGGACTTTGTCCTCTTCCCTGCTGCCTTCATTTAGGAAAGATCTCCAGGCTTGGTATTTCAGCCAGCTTCCTTTCCTTCACTGTTACTGCATGAATTTGGGTGGGGTGTTCAGCTGGCAGTAGTATTTTTCTCCCTCAACACATATGCGCTGTAAAGATGGGCTTGTTTTTTAGGACTCATAGTCCTGCTTTTCTGCTGCAGGTAAGCCAAGAAGTAAGGGGTGAAAGATTTCCAGGAAAGGCCAAGAGATGGCAAAAATGAGTTGTGGGCATGGTGTGGGAAGTACAGGCAATCTCATTATTTTCCTGTGTAATTGTGGTGCAAGTTCTATGCACTGCTAGATCAGAAGAAGTCTCAAAAGATTCCATGTGCCTGATTTATAACACACTTTTTATATGAAATGGTTGTTCCTAAAGCACCAGATTGCTGGAGTTGCTGGTTTTAGCTAAGGTTTTGGTCACCCTGTCATAGACAGCATTGTGGATAGATGTCACATTCACCAGTTCTTTTCTTGCCTAAACATAAAGAATACAAAGATGTTACTCAGATTTAGCAGCTAAAGCATGCATGCAGTATTACCCTTTCTTGGCTAGACTGTCTCTTTGTATTGATGTCTTTGGTGTTTACGTTCTAGATCAAAATAGAGAAGGAGCTCAGCAGCCTGTACAAGAGAATGTTTGAACCACTCCATGTGCCTCCAGAGCTATTCCAGAGATTAACTGGGCAATTCTGCAACATTCAGACTTTGAAGACAGGTCAAGCTTATGCTGCAGAGGATAAAACATCAGTTGATGACAGGCTAAGCATCCTGCTGAAGGGGAAGTATGTGTTGTGTGATGGTTGAATTCATGAGAAAGTTGGTGGATATTTGTGTTAATTTTTTAAATGTTACTGTTTGTTGCATATTATGGTCTATCGCCATACAGTATACATCCATGTGCTATTTTTGGTACTCTTTTCAAATGACTGATGTCTCTTAGTGCAAATACATTGTGCCTTCATGTGTGTGTGCAGCCGTATTGATTTTAATGGGGATTACATTCTTGTAACACCAAAGAGTCTTCCAGAGCAAACAAGAAGTTTGTTCTAGTTTTAGGTGTCTAAGACTTTTCCTCAGCGCATTCTCAGGTTTTAAGGTTAAAAAATACTGTGCATGAGGGAAGGAGAAAATAACCATCCATTAGGCTTTAAACCAAGAGGCCTGTTGAAATTGGTTCATTGCACTTTGTACATGCAGACAGAGAGGGGAAGGTGCATTGCCCAGACCTAGCTGGCAGACCCAAATGAGAAAGGGTAAAATAAATTGCCATGTCTAGGCTGTGATCTTGAGGTTCTTGCTAAGTTATGCCCAGAATTTTAAGCAGTCTCTGTTGTGGGAATGCTGACATCAGGTTTCATCATTCTTCTTCATAGTCATTAGCAGCTCATTCCTGAAGCTAGTTATCTAAAGGAAGCCTGATTCTGATCTGGATCTAGAGCATCACACTTCAGACCTTTTTCCTTTTTGACAGTTGTGTTTCGGGGCTGCACACCACATCAGGCAACCAGAATTGGCTGTTAACCTTACATCTGGGTTTGGTGGAGGTTCAGGCAGAAAGTAGGTTGACTCCAACTCCAGAAGATATACATACTTTAGTCTGTTGCCTTCTGCATTACCATTGTCAGGAATCATATTCAGATTTAGGTAAAATAAGTCACCCTCCATGACTTTGAAATGATGTTTCATACTTTTTTATTTCCAGAATGAAGGTTTCTTATCGAGGGCATTTTCTGCATAATATTTACCCCTGTGCCTTCATAGATTCACCTGAATTTCGATCAACTCAGATGAACCGGGGTGAAAAATTCCAGGTACACTTTGGCTTAAATGTCATTGGATGTGAACTAATGAGACAATTAAAAAAAATACTAATAACCAAAACAAAGCAAAACCCAAACACAACACACACAAACTCAGAGAAAACAAATAAAACCGACAACAATAAACCCCAAATATAATTCTAGGAAATACTGAACTATTTGGCTTGTGTAATTTTGCTGGCTTTCTAATACTGGTGTCTGATGCTGGACCATGTCAGGAGTAACTTTTAAAATGAAATGCTGCAAAACAGTATTACGATGGTGTTTACTGAGCAGTCTGTCTTCGTGTTATTCTCTTTCATTTTACTATTTGCAAGCTTATTTTGTGCTGGAAGATTATTTGAGACAACTAATTTATAGGTGAGAGCTTTGCCGAGGTAAGTGATGACGTGAGCAGTCTCGTCGCTAGTTCAAAAGCAGAATAGGAAAGCTAATTATGGTATAATGTAATTACTAAATTCATTACTAAAATGAAAGATTTAAAATGCAGGAACTAGTCATTTGAAAGTTGTTAAAACAGCGTGAATTGAAAGAGGTTGCACTGTTTAGAATTGAAATATTCCTAGGGGAGCAACAAGGGTATATATCTTTACTGGTGGAGCAATAAGGGTATATATCTCTAGCGATGTAATTATACTAGAACATTAATGAATATATTGTACAATAGCTTGTGGTAAAGATACTACTATTAGGGAGGGTTTTTTTTTTTTTTACATAGTACTGAAATCACTGTTTACCTCCTGCTGTTCTTTAACTGCGTGTGTAATATTGACTGCCTGTGGCTGGACTGCATATGTCCCTGCTGATATCGTGGCAGAGGAGGAGGGAGGAAGAGTAGGGCAGAATCTAAAATCAGTGATTGATGTAACACGTTCCAGTCAAGCACTAGGCTTAGTGCCAAAGGGAGATAGTTGTCAGGACGTATTCATTTCATGGCAGCAAGGCATCCGGCAGTACCCCTCTTGGTACCATCTATTTCTCCCATAAATTACTAGATATGAATCAGTTCTGCTGAAGGGAAGAGACCCACGCCCCTAGTTGTGCCTGCCTGCCTGAAAAACTATTGCAGTCTTGGCGCTTTGTGCATCCTTCACTTGTGAGGTTTGCTTGCAGTTTGCTATGACACACAAATGTTCTTGGCAGTGCCATCAACACAGGATGGAAATTTCGTCCTAGGGACTCCATCTGCTGGCAATGCTGCCAAGATCTTCCCAAGTTTATATACCTCTGTCACAGACTGTAAAGTTAAAACCCAAGTATATGTGGCAATTTTCCATTTTATCTTAGGCTTTACATATATATATGTGTGTGTGTGTGTGTATTCATATTATATGTGTATGTATATGTGTGTGTGTGTATAAATATTTTAGATAAAGGTAGTTTGTGATAGGACACTGTCTTCATAAATTCTTCTGAATCCCTTTTGCAAAGCATGCTGTTGCAACATCCCAGAGCTGAATTCTGTCTGCCACTGCCCTCCACTGGCACAGCTGGACAAGTCCGATCAGGAATTTGTAGGTGCCGTAGCCTTCCTCATTTGGCTGCAGCCATCCACAGCAGAATTGTCAGTACCTGAGCCAATGGGTCCTTGGTCCAGGCGCATGGAGGTAGTGCTTGGGAGATCCAGAGGTCTGAGGTAGAAGAGAAAAAGGCATGACGTTTTGCTTTTGTTTTTTACCATATCCTTTTCTTAAAACTCTTTCATGGAAACCTTTGGCTTGCACCAGTTCTTCCTACTTGGGCACAGTCACATGAACTAAAACCAAATAGCGTGCAGGCCTGTTGGGATGTGTCATCAGCACAGGACTGACTCTGTATATAAATCTATTCTAACATACATGTTTGCTGTTTTGGTCTTCTGAGAAATATCCCCTTCATGTTATCTCCCACCAGATTTCTTGAAAAACAAACTGGTTTGTTTATCAGATAAAATCTGATGATAATAACCATCTGAGAAGATTTAAATTTGTAAATACAATTTTCTAAGGGATATAAAAAAGTTATATGGCTTTAAATTTATTTTAACTAGAGGTACAAATAAAATGGTAGCACTTATTTGCAAGCAAAAGAGAAGGGCTAATTCTATGTGTGTTTTCTCAGGTCACCATTATTGCAGATGATAATTGCAAGTTCCTTTGCTGGTCCAGAGAAAGACTGACATACTTTCTGGAAACTGAGCCATTTCTTTATGAGATCTTTAAGTATCTTATTGGCAAAGATATTACAAATAAACTCTATTCGCTGAATGACCCAACCTTAAATGACAAGGTAAGCAACTGCAGTTTCGTTTTGGAATTTACACACAAGTAAATGTACAGTTGCTTCAACTTTAAAGTACCTTTTTTTAATCTGCTGCTATTGGCTGCTGAATTCATATTCGTTGCCTTTTAGTGCCAAAGTGTGAGTCAGTGCAACGTTTTTGTCAGCCATTGATACTGGCTATTGTTAGCACTGTAATGTGCAAGAAAGGTGAATAACAGATTCTGACCGGATTGGCTAGTCAGCTGGTGGGCATGGTGCCCAGTAGATAGAAGGTGCTTCTTCTTGGATATCTTCTCTTACTAATAAATGGGTACCTTTGTACAAAGAAGCTTCAGGATATTTTTAAAAGAACTCCCCTGCTGGAGTCAAACAGCTGCATTAATACATCTTGCCAAGAGGAATAACATCAACGCGTGTATGAGGGTTGCAAATGTGAGGGGGAAAAAAAGGAAATGTCGGGTTGATAGCCAGTGGAAGAAGACATGAAATCCATATAAATACCTTTGCTAAGGACTCCGATTGCAACTCATTTGTCTTTGAACGTAGCAGAAGTGTGTTTCAGGTGTCATGGTAAGTGGCCTGTTTGTAGTCGTGGATATATTGATTATCTTACTTTACTTTCATTTTGTCTCCTTCCTTAGTTACAGGGCTTTTCAACATTTGCAAGGGATGCCACTCGGCTGCTGGTAGTGGGTTTTTTTATTATTTATGTAGTGGCTGTAGGATTCTCATACATAATTTATTTGAAGAACTTTCACCATCATTTATGAAGAGCTTGGAAAACTTTAATACAGTGTTTACCTATTCTGTATTTATTAACTTGCACTAATTCAAAGCAAAAATCCTTATCAGATGTTGGAAATATCCAAATAATTTTCCAGGACAGTATCTGTGATAAAGCAGATTTTATTCAGAATTGCAATGGCGGGCCTCCTGCAAGCAGGAGCGCACAGAAACATCTTTTATGCCCTGTTACCTGATGCTTCTCTCTTTCTCCCCTAGTTCCTCATTGGCTGAGTTCTTCAGGTTCACAGTCTTTCGCGATGCTTCGCTGATCATACAAGTACCCAGTAAACGCAAATCCTTGCCATCCAAACACAGATTTCTTAATTAGTTAATTACCTTCTAACAATTGCTAATTCTAACAATTACCCCCACATCTTTTCTTGGTGCTGTCTGGATTTGGAGAAGTACCAGAGGCAAGCACTTAGTCCAGGGGAGTCAAGTCTCTAGGACCAACTTAGTCAGGTGTTTCTTCATTGTCTGATTCATTTGTTCTACTTTCCCTGACGATGAGGGATGCCAGGGTGTGTGCAATTCCCACTTATTCCCAAGAGTATGCATTAGTCTCTGTAATATATGTGAAGTAAAATAACTACCTTGGTCTGAATGGATGTGCTCTACCACCCCATATCGAGGGATTATGTGTTCCAGAATCACCTTGGCTGCCATATTTGCAGTGGTAGACACTGATGGGAATGCTTCCACCCACCCAGTTAAATGATCGAGTAACACCAGTAAGTGTTTGACTCTACCCACATTCGGGAGTTCCGTAAAATCTATTTGGATACTTTGGAATGGTAGAATCCACGGCTCTCTTTCCCCCCCTTAGGTTGGCTTCAAATAGCCTTATTATTTACTTTCTGGCATACTGCACATCCCCTACAGACCCGTTTAGCCAGAGTGTATATCCCTGCACTTACATATTTCCTCAGCACAGCATCACACATAGCTTGTACTCCTCAATGACTCCTTTGATGTAAAATGGTTAAAATCTCTCTTGTCACTGCCTTATTAAATATTTCTCTTCCATCTGGAAGTATCTATCTTCCTTCAGACTCTGTGACCCCCAAATTGCTAAAGGTTTCCTTTTCTTTTTCACTGAATATCTGTTTTGGAGGAGGAGGAGGTACCTGGGGCACAAGATAGTTCATAATGATTGTTGATTGTATAGCAGGCTCACGAGCTGTTTTATCTGCTGCTCGGTGGCCTCGAGCAATAATTGAATCCCCTTTCTGATGCCCTTTAACATGCACTATTGCAATTTCAGTGGGTAACAGTAAATTTTCTAGAATTTGTCTGATCAGTTCCCCATGAACCAATTCCTTTCCTTTACTCTTGATTAATCCTCGTTCCTCCCAAATTTTTCCAAAGGTGTGTACTACTCCATATGCATACCTTGAATCAGTATATATGGTTCCTTCCTCTACTTAAGAAGGTGAAGTGCTCAATTCAGGGCATATAGTTCACATGTCTGAGCTGACCAATCATTAAGCAGCTGGCCCATCTCTCTTACCTCCCCTTCTGCGCCCTGTAGTACAGCATATCCATTGTATCTTTTTCCATGCACCACCCTTGAGAACCTATCAATAAACAAAAGCTTTCCCTCTCCAAGAGGGGTGTCCTGCAGGTCAGATCTTACTTTTGTCTGATACTCAATTAAATCCAGGCAATTATGTTCTATATTTTCTTTTTTCCCCTCCCCCTTCCACAAGAATGTAGCTGGATTTAGGCAAGATTCAGTTGTTAGCGCTAAGTCATCTTTCTCCATCAAGATTGTTTCATATTTCAGAATTCTAGAGCCAGTTAACCACCTTCCAGCCTTTTGAGTTAAAATAGTTTTCACCTGATGTGGAGTAGTGACTACTAGACGCCTCCCAAAAGTCAATTCTCTGCTCTCCTCTAGCAGAAGAGCGGTCACTGCTACAGCTTGGATGCATTCTGGCCATCCCCGAGATACTGGATCCAATAGCTTAGATAGATATGCCACAGGCTGACGCCTATCCCCCCCACTCCTGGGTTAGCACTCCCAGAGCTGCCCCTTGATCTACGGTAACAAAGAGCTGGAAAGGTTTATTCAATGCAGGAAGAGCCAGGACCGGGACCGTAATTAGGTTTTGTTTTAGTGCCTCTGTTAATTCCTTTTCCTCAACAGTCCACTCAAGGATGTTAGGTTCCCCAATCTAATAATTTAAGGTATAATCCCTTAGTTTTCTGAGCGTATGTTTCTATCCAGAGCCTGCAATATCCTGCTACCCCTAGGAATTTCCTCAATTCCCTCTTTGTTCTGGGCAAGGGTAGTTCAACAATTCCCCAGATTCTTTCTGGGGTGATTCTATGTTTTCCTTCAGAAACCAGATGTCCCAAACATTTAACTCCTTTTTCTACATACTATAGTTTACTCTTCGATACTCTCAGTCCCTGCTTCCCTAAAAAATTTAGTAGTTTGTTTGTAGCTCTTTTAACCTCTGCTTTTTCTGGTCCTGACAACAAAGGATCACCTACGTATTGTAGGAGTGATACTCCCTCTGGTGGCTGAAAATGTTCTAATATTTGTTCCAAAATTTGCTCAAACAGATTTGGTGACTCTGTAAACCCCTGGGGCAGAACTGTCCACCAGTACTGTTGTTTCCGCCCACTCTCAGGATCTTCCCACTCAAAGGCAAATATGTCTCTGCTCTCGGGATCTCTTAACACCTGGTCATTGCTTTGGGATACCTGCTTTGCAATTCAAACATAGACCTAAACCTCTTAATTATTTAATTACCCTCTAGCATTTGTTCCCGTCATACTTGGTCATTGTTTTGGACGTCTGTTTGTCCTTGCATAGAGATAAGCTTGGAAGGAGGATAGAGGGGAGTATCTTGGAGTCTGCCTCTGACATCCTAGCCTTCCCACAGGGTGGGACAGTCCTGCTTTGTCTAAAGGCCCTGGCTCCCTTGAAGCTTGTTAAACGTATTTTACTTTTGTTGGCCTAAGGAACAACCTTACAATATGTTTTCCAGTTCAGAATATTATACCCACATTGTTTAGAGCATTTAAAATCTATTGCAGCTTTGTAAGAAAGAATTTCTCACATAATTCAGTAAGTATGTTTCTAAAATATGTTACTAACATGTATATGGTATTTCTACTTTTCACATCAACTATTTCTAAGGACAAGCTACAGAATACAAACACATAATGTTCTACTTCTTTAGATCAATTGCCCTTTTCAATATCCAGTGCAGAAACAACATTCCATTCCCACATCAGATTGCCCTTATATAAATATATGTTAAATAGTTATTTCTGCAAAGTTGTGAATTTACTGGAAAAAGATCCAAAAGGAGTGGCTGTCATTACAGAATCACAGAATCACCAAGGTTGGAAAAGACTTACAAGGTCATCCAGTCCAACCATCCACCTATCACCAATAGTTCTCACTAAACTATGTCCCTCAACACAGCGTCCAGATGTTCCTTGAACACCTCCAGGGTTGGTGACTCCACCACCTCCCTGGGCAGCCCGTTCCAGTGCCTGACCACTCTTTCAGAGAAGTAGTATTTCCTAATGTCCAGCCTGAATCTCCCCTGGCTCAGCTTGAAGCCATTCCCTCTAGTCCTAGTTACATGAGAGAAGAGGCCGACCCCCAGATCGCTACAACCTTCTCAGGTAGTTATAGAGAGCAGTAAGGTCTCCCCTGAGCCTCCTCTTTTCCAGACTGAACAATCCCAGCTCCTTCAGCCGCTCCTCATAAGGCCTGTGCTCCAGACCCCTCACAGCTTTGTTGCCCTTCTTTGAACATGTTCCGGGGCCTCAATGTCTTTCTTGCAGTGAGGGGCCCAAAACTGGATGCAGTATTGGAGGTGTGGCCTCACCAGTACAGAGGTACTATTACTTCCCTGTTCCTGCTGGCAACACTGTTTCTGATGGAAGCCAGGATGCCATTGGCCTTCTTGGCCACCTGGGCACACTGCTAGCTCATGTTCAGCTGAGCATCAATCAATACCCCCAGGTCCATTTCCTCTACAGTCTTCCAGCCACTCTGCCCCAAGCCTGCAGCGTTGCTTGGGGTTGTTGTGGCCAAAGTGCAGGACCCAGCATTTGGTCTTGTTGAACTTCGTCCCGTTGGCTTCAGCCCAGCTATCCAGCCTGTCTAGATCCCTCTGTAGGGCCTTGCTACCCCCAGGCAGATCGACACTTCCAACCAACTTGGTGTCATCTGCAAACTTACTGAGGGTGCACTCAATGCCCTCATCCAGGTCATCATTAAAGATAGTAAACAGGACAGGCCCCAGCACTGACCCGTGGGGAATACCACTTATGACCGGTCTCCAGCTGGATTTAACTCCTTTCACCACCACTCTCTGGACCTGACCCTGCAGCCAGTTCCTTACCCAGCCAAGAGTGTACCTGTCCAAGCCACGAGCTGCCGGCTCCTGCAGGAGAATACTGTGGGAGACAGTGTCAAAGGCTTTGCTGAAGTCTAAGTAGACTACATCAACAGCCTTTCCCTCGTCCACCAGACGAGTCACTAGATCATAGAAGGAGATCAGGTTGGTCAAGCAGGACCTGCCCTTCGTGAACCCATGCTGGCTAGGCCTGATCCCCTGGTTGTCCCGCACATGCCGCATGATATCCCTCAATACAATCTGCTCCATAACCTTGCCTGGCACCGAGGTCAGGCTAACAGGTCTGTAGTTCCCCAGATCCTCCTTACAACCCTTCTTGTAGATGGGAATCACTACTACTAAGTCATTGCTACTTTACAAAATATATCAGTAGGCTTCATGTGTAACGTGTTTATGATTAATTAGAAATTGAAAGTTTTCTGAATTTTCGGTAGACTATAGAAAGAGAAAAATAAAAGAGTGTTGGAGGGACAGTTGTTAAAGCACTGCTTGTTCTGCCTTCTGGTTAAGGACGTATAGAATTACACTGGTCAATGAAACAGAGAGTTACCATGTCTTGCAATTAGATCCTCAAAACTATTTCAGATCCTTGTTTTCATTGATCATCTGAGGTTGTAAGTTTTACTAATGCAAGAAGATAAGTGATCTAGCAGGAATGTACAATCTATAATGTACATCTTATAAAATATGTGGTTAACTCTTTTTTTTGGAGGGGGATGGTGAAAGAATGGCAAGAAAACAGGAGAGAGATGTACTGTATTAAAAAACAAAAACACTTGTGTAGACAGTAAGTCATTTCTGGAGTATTGCATCTGGAACAAACGTGTAGCAACATGCTTCCTTTGTGCACTATGGGTTGCATTCAGCCAGCATCTCCTAGGTGACTGCTGTTTCCCACATTCCTTATCAATTTTCTTTTTTTTCCTCATCTTTTTTTTCTTCTTTTCTATTTCCTATTTATTTTCTTCTTCTTTTCTCTCTACCTTTCTCTCTACTTATCTGCCCCATTTTTTTCATTCTCTTCTTTTCTTTTTAATGTGTGGATGACTCCAGGTACACTAGGGTGTTGTTACTGTGCCTGGTGTACAAAGTTATTCACAACACACTTGTGTTGCTGACATCTGGCACAACAGAACTGCAGCAATAGTACTTCTTGATAATACCACATGGAATACACGGTGTAAGATTTTAATTTGTTGATTTTAAGTGAAAGGTACTTATACCTTCCAAATATTAAATCCTTGTGTTGTGCTGCAGGCGCAGGTATTGGTGTCATCACATGGCAGTCCTCACTATTCAAAATGCTTCTTTTGATTGGTGTTCAATTGTATCTGCAGAGCCTGGAACATCAAATGGATACCCAACTCATTGGGCTAGGTGAGATCAAGGCTGAAAGGGACTTTCTCGCTCTTCATTTACCCTGTCTGTGTTTATTCCTGCAGGGTTCAAATATGGCTTCATAACATGCAGATGTGTCAGTATGGACAGAGAAGTTCCTTTTAACTTTATTCCAGCTAACAGCAGTTTTGAGTTATTTATACACTAAGTATATATTTCATTCACAAGTCATTTAGAAGAGCTAACACCATATACAGATATTTGGCTTCACAGTCTTACATATATTTCTTCATTAAATGATATTTTCACTTTGCGTTCAGTTTGCAGCAACTCTTTAATTTTAGTGAAAGTAGCCACATGAAAGACTGTTTTAACTGTTGCATCACAAAGACTTCAGAAAACAATCATTCTACATGAAATGAAGTGGAAATTCTTGACTGTTAAGGTTCAGTAGAATTGAGTTATATTATGCATTTGTCATGCACATTGTGTGTTTCAGGTATGCTTGTCTTTCTGACTCTTAATAATACCCAATGAGATACAATGTATTGTTTCACAGAAATGTGATATAAGACGTCTTAGAAAGAGTACTCCAAGTAAATGGAAAATCCCAAGATCTTTGCATAGAGAGTAATGGTCACACAATGCATTTTATTTGTTTTCATCAGAATCAAGAGCTGGTTCATAAGACAAAATGTCATGAAAGCCCTATGTGATTGCAAAGCATACCTGAGTGATGAATTGCCAGATAATAAAAAGAAATTTGTCTGAAGGAAAATACCTGAAAAGTCAGTACAAGGAAGAATTAAAAGTGAATAATTCATGGCTGTTGATGTTCTAATTCCAGTATATTACTGGCATCTTGTATCTGCATTAAATCAATTTACACTGCGTAGAATCTTTTGCTGTTTCTTGATTCAAAGTCTCAGCTGAGACCAGACTGTCAACTACAGAAGAAATAGCTATTTTCTGTTTTAATTTTTAATTTACTTGATCCCTTTTTAAAAAATATTTATTTTTTTTAGGCCTCAAAAAAGATTGATCGACAGCCAAGTCTTTGCTCACAGCTCTCTGTGATGCAGATGAGGAACAGTATGGCCAGTACCAGTGACAGTGAGGATGGCTTGCAGATGTTTCTTCGCGGGACTTCCTCTTCATCTTCTCTTCGTGAGTGCTCAAAAATAGTTCATACCAGTTTTGAACACAGCTTGGTTGATCACTGAAGATGGATATAGAACTTCTGTTGTCTTCAGTGGCAGCAGAATGTAGCTTATGAGATGCTACTGTAAACCAACCAAGTGTAGGGAATTAACGGTAGGGAATCTGTAAATGCGTAATGCTTAGTATGCTAACTGAAGCTGCTTCATGTAGACAGTGGAAAAAGCAACATGTAGTCATTTGCAGTGTAACGTGAATGTATAGATATAATATGGAATGTTTATAGCAATGGAGCAAAACAGTGTGAATGCACAGTGCCTGTCACAGTAGTATCTCCTTTGGTCTGTGACTGGTGCTTGTAGAAATTAAAAAACGCTTACCCTCATCAGCTGGGTGCTCTGCATTTCCTCTGAGGCAGATTGTGTTGGCAGGGTCTGGAGAGAGATGGCACACAACTAATTTTGAGGCCACCTGGAAAATCTCCAAATGTGCTGTCAGGCTCTACTTCCTTGTGCTTTGTATGATGGGATCAGTACAGAACAGACAAAGTGAGGGAAGCCGTGTCTGACCTCTTGCTTCTAGTCTCAGAATTTATTCCTTTAGAGAATCCTTTTAAACAATTCTTTCTAGGCTTTTGTTCTTGTTTACTTTTAATTTTCCCAGATCTAAACTTTAACAATAGTCTGAACTCAGAAAGCAGCTTTTGAAAACAGCAACAACAACAACAGCATAACAGAAGATGCTCATTTGTCTCATTTGTCATAAGCTGTTTAGCAATTGTAAAGGGTCACATAGTACTATTTACTTTGGCTCAGGGAATATTTTTTCTTGGGTAGTTAGAATTTAGATGTATGAGGAAAAGAATCACTGGTAGCTATTTATTGTGGCTAAACTCTGCTGAAGTTAAGGAAAAAAAAAAGTACTTTACCATGTAATTGCTCCATTGTGTTCCTCACAGCTCTCACCCAAGAGCTCCTGCAGGCTTGGAGGGCCTATCTGTTTTCACTCCTTACATTTAGTCTGCTTTCCCAGGGAAATGAAAGCAAAAGCTCTGCTAGTGTTTCACCCTGCTAGAATGTCTAGGGTGACAGCTGCTATATAATTGTTAAGGACTGGTGAAAACTCCAGTGTTACTTTCGTCATTTCTCCTCAGCTTCCTGAAAGAACATTTAGAATCACAGTACAGTTGAGTTGGAAGGGACCTCTGGATCAAGTCCAGCACCATGCTCAAAGCGAGGTCAGCTATAGCAGGTTGCCCATGGCCGTGTTTGGTCAAGCTTAAAATATTTTCAAGGCTGAACATTCTACACCTTCTCTGAGCAACCCATTCCAGTACCTTCCTACCCTCGTGGTGAAAAACATTTCCCTTACTGCAGCATATGATTGTTGTCCCTTGTTCTTTAATGCATGCCTCTGAGAAGAATCTGTCTGTCTTCTTTTTACTGTTCTGTTAGGTAGATGGAGACAACAGTAAGATTCTCTGTGAGTCCTCCGTTTGTAAGGCTGAGCACACTCAGTTCTCACAGCCTCTCTGTGTATGCCATGTGCTCCAGCCTGACCACCTTGGTTATCTTCACTGCACTCTTTCCAGGATGTCCATGTCTTTCCTGTACAGGGGAGCTCAAAACTGGACACAGCACTCCAGATCCAGGAGAATAACCATTTTCTTTTATATGCTGGCTGTGCTTTTGCTAATACAGCACAATTTATGAATGACCTTCTTCACTGCAGAGGCACACTGCTGACTTGTTTGGTTTGGTTTGATTTGGTGTCCACCAGGACCCCCAGGTCTGTTTCTGAAAAGTTGCTTTGCAAACAGTCAGTGTCCAACCTGTAATGCTGTTTTAGCTTGTAGTGTCTCAGGTGCAGGAATTTGACTCTGTTGAAGCTCGTGTCATTTGCCCAGCCTCTGAACGCCCCATCTGACTGGCAGCTCTATCTTCTGGGATATAGTTTCCCTCTTTACGTGGCTGTCGTGAATGAATTGGCAAGACTGCTCTCTGTCCCAATCATCTGGGTCATTAATAAAGATATGCTGAAGTTTATGTGCCTTGGTACTGACCTGTGAGGGACACTGCTGGTAACCAGCTGCCAGCTGGATTTTGTACTGCTGTTCACTATTCTGGGATCTCAGCAATCGTGCCAGTTTACACCCATGTTGTAGTCCAGCCTGTTTCTCAACAATTTTGCTGGATGGATTTGATGGCAGGCTGTTTGGGGCCTTGCTATGGTCCAACATTCACTACACTCCATCCATAGGGCCAGTCATCTCACCACAGAAGGTGGTCAGGCACAATCTGAGCATGGTAAATCCATGGTGGCTGTTCCCAGCGATGTTCCTGCCCTTCATGTGTTTGGACACAGCTTCCAGGAATATAGGCCCCAGAATTTTTCTGGGAACCTCAGACTAGGCTGATAGAACAGTGGTTCCCTGGATCTTTCTCCTTGTCCTTTTTGAAAATGGACATGACATTTGCCTTTTTCTTCTCCTCTGGTCGCTGTGACCTTGCAAAAGTGATAGAGGGGGTCTCGCAGTTGCTTCAGCCCCCTCTTAGCACTCATGGATGCAGAACAGGAAGTTCCAAAGTCTCTTGTGTGGCTTGTTGGCTTTAGTGGTCCCTAACTCAGTCCAATTCCTGTAAGTAAAGTATCAGTCTCCCAGTCTCTGCCACTACATTTGCAGACCTGGGAAGCCTCAGGACAGACTTTTTACCAGTTAAAAACTGAGCCAAAAAAGATGTGGATTGTCTCAGGTTTTCGACGTGCTTTCTCCCTAGATCCTGTGCCCCTCCTTGCTATGAGCCAAGGCCTCATAGTTTCCCTGGTTTTCCTTTTGTTGCCAGTGTGTTTGGAGAAGCTCTTCTTGTTGTCTTTCACTAGATCCAAGTCCAGCTGAGCTTTGGCTTTCCCAGTTCCATCCCTGCATGTGTGGGCCACGTTTCTGTATTCTTCCCGAGCTCATCCTTGCTCTCACTTTGTGTGTGTGTCTGAGCTCTGTCAGAACTTTCCTATTCCTCTGTGACAGCCTTATGCCACGCTTGCTCGACTTTCTGCACTTGGGAATGAACTGTCCTTGTGTTCTGAGGAAGGTGTCCTTGAAGATCAGCCAGCCACTGTTGGGTCCCTTTGCCCTCGTGGGCCGTGGCCCCATTGTTTCTGCCATGTAGATCCCCAACTAAGCTGCAGTCCACTGCCCTCAAGTCTAGGGCTGTAACTCTCCTATTTATCTTGCGCACCTCTCTTAGTATCTCTAAATCCACCAGCTTCTGGAAGATGCAACCGAGGTTACTGTCAGCCTTCACTTCCCTGATGAGTTCTTCCTTGTTCGCCAGTGACAGGTCCAGCAGAGCATCTCCCCTAGTCGGCTCATCGATCGCTCCTGCAAGAAAATTGTCTACTACAGTCTCCAGAAACCTCCTGGCCTACTCGTGCCTGGCCCTGCTGCCACCAGACATGGGTAGTCAGAGCTCCCAAGTACCCAGGCCTTCAACTGTGAGACATCATCCAGCTATCTGAAGAAGGCTTCCATCTACTTGCTCTTCTTGATCAGGCAGCAGATACCTGCTGTGAAGTCTCCTGTGTTGGTCTGTTCTCTGATCTTTACCCATAAGCTTTCAGCTGGCTTTTCACCTGTTTCAAGGCAAAGCTCCATGCACTGAAGCCGGTCCTTTGCATAGAAGGCACTTAAACAAATTGGCACTTTCAGAAGCCTGAAAGAAATTGTGAATGTGTATTTGTACAATTAGCTGGATTTAAAATTCTCCTTCAGGCCTAGAAGCAGAACACTTACACCAGTATTTCAGCTTTGGGAGAAAGTAATCTAAATGCTTGACATTTCCAGCTGTAATTATACTAATTCCTGAGATGCACCCATTCTTAGCAAGTACTTGTTAAAAACACTTCTGTTGTATGTTTCCTAGTTTGTATACCGTATTTTTTGTGGTGTGTGCTTTCCTCAAGAGAGGATTGAAATTTCTTGTATGTTCTGGAAACAACAGTTGGCTGTGCCACTGCCAACACACCACTGGCAACAAGAGGTGTGATAGTGGCCTCTGGAGTACAACGTTTCTCTTATGTTCGGGGAGGCAGGGGGGGGTTACCCATAGTGCAGTGTAAAGCACACCTCAGGAAATACTATCAGTTCATTCTTCTTTGCATTTTGATTAATGTGGAATTTTGACTCCTGCAGTTGATAAAAGATGTTTTGTCTGACTAAATCATAACGCTTTAGTCTTTCTTTTTGCCAAAATAACTTGTTAGTTTGTTTGTCTTGTGTAATGCTGTTGCCCAGTGATGGGTCTGCTACCAAGGTGGGCTCTGTCTGAAGATCTGTATTGACTTTGTGCTGTGGCCATGTATGTACTTTTTCTCAGATCATGGAGAAAGCTGAAGAAAAAAGCTGCCATTTACCTTCCCACTGTTCTGTTTTCAAAAACCTTCAGTGTTGTCACACAGCATAGTCAGTCTTTTTTTCATGTGTGTTTTTTAATTTTCAGTATGAGTATGAGGTACATACCGAGGCCCCAGTGCTGTGTTCCCCTGAATTCTCCTGCAATCATGCTCTAATTTCTTAAGAACAAACAAAAAAAAACCAAACAGAATATTCAGTGAGGAGCATATGGAAATTACAGCTGTATTTCTTTTAGAAGAAGAAGCAACAAATGTGAGAAATGTAGCGCACAGAAGTTCTGCACAATTTCTGTCTTGTCATTGCTGGATGATCAAGTGTGTGGACAGAAGCGTCCCATTACAGATATGATATTTGACTACTACAACTAAAACAGATCTTATTCTCTTAATGAAAATGTGAACATTTATTATTTTGTATAATCCAAACAATTATGCTTTTAGCTGTTATGAAAATTACCAACTTTGACTCATTTTATAAAGAAACTGATGTAAGGGTATTTTCAAAGTGCTTAGTAGTGAAGGAGTGAAAAATTCTAAGTAATTGGCCACAAACTACAATTACTAACAAAACTGTGTTTTGAATTTAGTTAATTAAGAAACCCGACTAACTGTTTGCTTTTATATTAAGGAAATAACCAACACGAGTTCTGTAATGCTTACGGAGTGAGTCATTTGCAGCATGATGCTTTCTGTTGATAACATCACATTAACTCAGCAAGCGTCCTCCAAAAGGTATTAAAGTGAGATTTGTGTATTATGGTACATGTGCTTGACATACACGATCCATCTGTATGTAACTTGTTAGTAAATGAAATTGATTTATCTCTTTTTCCAAAGTACGAGATAAGCAGAAGTAGTTAAACTCAATCAGAAGGACAGATTCAGTTGGCTTTCAGTCCTTTAAAAACATTTCAGTAGTGGGTTCTGTTCAGTAAATCTATTGCCTGATAGCCATACTTACTAATGATATACTTAGCGTCTTTTCATAGAATCAAAGAGTCATAGAATGGCCTGGGTTGAAAAGGACCACAATGATCATCTCGTTTCAACCCCCTGCTATGTGCCAACCTGCGCCAACCACTAGACCAGGCTGCCCAGACCACATCCAGCCTGGCCTTGAATGCCTCCAGGGATGGGGCATCCACAGCCTCCTTGGGCAACCTGTTCCAGTGTGTCACCACCCTCTGCGTGATAAACTTCCTCCTAATATCTAACCTAAACCTCCCCTGTCTCAGTTTAAAACCATTTCCCATTGTTCTATCACTGTCCACCCTCATAAACAGTTGTTCCCCTTCCTGTTTATGCTCCTTTCAAATATTGGAAGGCCACAATGAGGTCTCCCTGGAGCCTTCTCTTCTCCAGGCTAAGCAAGCCCAGTTCCCTCAAACTTTCTTCATAGAAGAGGTGCTCCAGCCCTGCTACACGTGCTTTAGATCACTCAAAGTTGCTGATCTATGAAACTGAATTTGTAAATTTCTGAGCTAAGCAGGAACATAGAACTGTTTTGTTTAGGTAGCATGTTTATTGGCCTTTTCTCACTGTGTGCTTGCCATGTTGCACCCAGCTTGTGGGTTATAGCAAAATCAGGTTTCGTAGGAAATACCATTTTAATAGGTGTTTGAGTTTAGCCCCTCAGGAGAGTGCAGGAGCAGTGTAGGCCTGCATTTGGGGTCTGGTTCAGTCTCAAACTTCTGTTTGGCACTGGGTGGAGGCATGAGCAGGCAAGGTTTTGTGGTTGTGGAAAATAAGGGCATGGCATTGAACCAAACACCAGCATTAGACCTGATATTGGAACCCTGCTTGGCACTTACAGCTTCTTTCTTCTGATTTCTGAAGAGAAGTAAGCACTTACTTAGAAAGAAAACCATTTTGAAAATTGCAATCTAAGAAATAGAAAAAAGAAAGTTGAAACTGTAATCCAGCATTTCCAGGCATCCTTTCACCTTTGAGTGTAACTTGTTGGTCTCCCAGCAAAGTCAGTGTTACAGCTAAACCTTGGATTTAGACAGCTAACTGATGTGGTCATTGCATGTTTATGTTGTAAAAGCCCATCTGTGTAGAAAGGAGTGCTTAACAATTCCAATTAAGAATGTGTGAGTAACCCTTAATCATGCCAGTGAAATGGTGTTTTGAATGGTAGAATGAAATACTAATACATTTTTAGCATAAAAATTCTAGAAAGCTAAAGAGTGTTTGTGTGAATGTGATTTAAAAATGCAATACCGTAACACTTGCTGGTCTTACCTGTGGCAAGTGTTTTGTTCTTCGTGTGAAATACACTGCAGAAAGAAGTCCTTGGCCTCTTCAGCAGAGCACTTTGCTGTGTGTGCCCTTCTTTATGTAGTGAGAGCAACCCTGAATGATTGTGTGATAGCTATTAGTACTTTTTTTTCTGGAAAATTGGCATTTCTAAGTTGTATGCTGGTGATCAGTCAGACAAGACTGCTGCCTCTTGCTCTTTTCTTCTGGAATGGCATTTCAGAGAGTTCCCTACTCTTTTTGGTTGTTGGTAGCTGTTTAGCTGCCTACAACCTTAAGGCAGTTAGGGCTGAGATCATGTACCCCTCTGAGGTTAGCCAGCAAATGTAAGAGTTGTTTCATGGCGAGAGCAAGTATGCAGATGTATGGAACTTCTGTATGTAGGCAACCAGTCCTGGTGTCCTTTCGGAGAAAAATTTGAAGTCTGGGAAGAAAACTCTCTCACTCCATTGTGGTGTTAGGAAGCGGCATTCCTTTATTCTTCACAATACGTGCTGGGCAACTTGACAAAACAAGCGCACTCTCTCAGAGTCAGGTTCTGCATTTAAACAGTTTAGACATAGATATGCAATTCATTTGCATACATACTCATGATTTTCCAAGAACTCAATAATTTATGCTTATGTCCCTCTGGGAGTGTGCAGTAGCAGCCGCCTGTGGTCTTTGACCACTTACTTTCTCCCTGTTTTTACATCATCAGCTTTATGACTGAGACTTCTGGCTGACCTGTAGCTGTTTTTCCCCAGTTTGGCAAACTTTTTTTGCTTGCTAGGCCATAATGAGCAACTTTCTATCTTAGTGCACTCTAATCCAAAACAATATATGAGAAATCTGAGGAAGAGGTCCTTGCACCTGATAGATGCAAAGATAAAAGTAGTCTATTATGGCTCCAGTGCTTCTTGTGAAGCAGAATCGTTGGGAGAAACAAGGCTATTCATACAAGCTGAGAAAAACAAGGCTGTTCACACACCAAGCAAAGTTGAAATGGAAAGATTTTGGATTAGCACTCATTGATTCCTTTTGCTAAACAAATATATTGGTTCTTAAACTGGTATACTGATCCCCATTACTAAACAAACTAGCCTGTATCAAGTCTAACAATGAGAAAATGGTTCTCAAGGGCAGCGAGGTGTGTATCTCACACAGTCAGGATTTGCACTGAAGCCTGTATTGGCTGTAAGATTTGAACCCTGAAGGTGTTCCTGGTGCATGTCAGCTTGGCTGTCCTGCACCTAGGATTTCTTCATGCCTGTGGCCAAATAACAAAGAAACCTTCAGTTATAAAATCTTCTTATGAAAAAACTAGAAACGGATCATCAGAGTCTGCACTCTGTGTCACAGATGGGTATGAATAGCAGGTATGTATTATTAAATTAATTGCTAATTTCTTTGACGCTTGTGGCAGGCCCAGGCCGGACATCACCCTACCTGAGAACTTCAGCAAAGATGAAGCCAATAGAAGAAAGCGTTGAAGATGATGTCTTTGAAGCACCGTCGGCTGAAAAGCTCGAGCTGCGGCGGCTGCCTTGAACGAATCTATCATCTGATAGCTCCAGGGTGAGAGGAAGGAATCTGGAAGCTAAGAAAGTCTTTCTGTCTTTGAATTTACCACACCATATGTCAATGGCTCCTAGACAGAAATGTCACACTTTTACTTCTAAATAAAGAAATAAACAAACCTGTGTGGGTTTTGTTTCTGTTCTCTGGATGTGGATATTTGTTTTGTTTTTATTCCAGCTCTTGATGTCATACATTTAGAGTTCAGTGGCTTACTGGCCTGAAGGCTGTAGAGATGGAGTATCTCAAGTTTCATTTCCTAAGTTTTTAGCAGCTTAATACTTTTCAGTGGGAGATTTTTGAACTATGTTTCCAAAGTTAAGGTGTTGTGGTTTCTTTTAGGTCGTATCATTGTTGTAAGTCTCCTGTGAAATAGTACCTACTATTTTGTGTACATTGGTAGGTATTCTAATTCTGGTATTTCATAACCTGACAGCTTGACTCCACAGTTGTGATAATGACTTTTTTATTATTTTTGTCCAAGTATTTAAATGCATAGAATCATTAAGGTTGGAAAAGACCGCTAAGATCATCTAGTCCAACAGTCATCCCATCATCACAATGCCCACTAAATCATCTGTGTGTTTCCTGAAAACGTAATGTTGCCTCAAACCTTAACTACTTCTGTAAATAAGTATATTAATACTGAAGCCTTGGTTGGCCTTTTTTTTCCCCCACAAGAGAAGGTCAAGCAAAGTCTAATGAAGTTGCATCCAAGCTGTGCAACCCATTGGTGCCAAATATACATCTCTTTACAAGGCTGTGATGGTTCCAGTGCCTCTTGAGGGAAGGATGCCCACTATCGTTTCCTGATCTACTTTCTTAAGATGAGCAAAACAATACACTTATACTTAGGCTTGTCCATGGGATGGTTGATTTGTTCTGGCTTAATCTTTGCACACAGCAATATGTGAGGTAGAGCTGATTCAGGAAATTCAGGTCAAACTGTTAAAATGAGTCCCATAATGGGAGGCATTGGGAACTTTTTGTAATGGGCACTTGTAGCAGCTCTGTCTGGGTTGTGCAGATGCATAGATAGTAGCTATCAGTCTGTGCTTTGCCAACTCCTGAAATTTGTCGTGAAACAAATAGTGTGTTTAATTAAATGGAATGTAGATAGGATTCCATTTGTTGTATTGCACAAAACTCTACTAGGTACAATCATTGAAGCTTGACAGAAGCTCTCAAGCAGTCCGAGGTTAGAGGCCGTTTCTGCTCTGTTTTCTGTCCTTCATTTTGATTCTAAAATGTGTCCTGGCAAAGCCTTGAACCACTCTACACCTGAGGTATGTATGTGAACCATTTGTTCCCTATCCAAAAGCTCATAAAATATCAAAATGCGCACCTAAATGATCAGAAGTGTGACCTGCATTGGCAGTGTTCCTGTTTATGTGAATTTAAATCCTGTGGTTAATAATACACTGGTATGCCTTTAGCTTGCTCAGTTTTGACTTATTAAAAATGTCTCACTGAGGAGAGGCGTGGTTACAACTTTGTGTTAATAGGTGTGGAATACCTTTACACCACATATCCTATGCAAAAGAGAGCACCTTGGCTTCAGTTGGAAGTTGATGATTGTCATCGAAACCTGATTTGATGCTATGGAAGTCCATGTGTAGGAAGCACAAAGTCCTCTTGCAGCCATTACGCATAATTTGTAGGTAAGTGAGAGCTGAAACGGCTTCTAAAGCCACTGCGCCGGAAAACCAGGGCGATGGATGGAGTCAGCAGGGAGCCTGCTGGGGTAAAACAGCAGGGTTCAGCGACTAGAACACAAGTGTGTATGTGAAAATATGCCACATCTTAGTGCCTGACTCTTAAATCCTATGACCAGAAATACTGTAGACAACTGAATATAGTAGAAAGAAACATTATATATTCTCGATGCAATAAAATGCATGCTAAGGGAGAAATATGTATCCTCGTGCTGGCTGCCCAGAGAGGTGGTGGAGTCACTGTCGTTGAAGGCGTTCAAGAGCCATGTAGATGTGGCACTGAGGGACGTGGTTAGTGGGCTTGGTGGGGGTGCGTTGATGGTTGGACTAGGTGATCTTAGAGGTCTTTTCCAACCTTAATGATTCTGTGATTGTAATTAGGCTGCAGGTCCTCTGATCCAACGTCCTGGATGGTCCATGGTGCCCAAAGCATGGTCAGCTTCCAAATGAGAGGGAACGCTGTAAATGATGGGGACTAAACAACAAGTGCTGTTACAGGAACCTGGATCATATGTCTAAAACACGTTCCTTTTAGATTACAGCACAAGCAGGCTTAATAAATAAAACAATTCTGTATATACTTTCAGGTTTTACAAAAGCTGTTCCACAAAGTTGATCAAAAAGCTGAGTCAGTAACAAAATGGTGAGAGATGCATGGGTTGGTAGGGGCGTGCTTCACTCTGGGGATCAGTTCTGAGCTCAGCATTAGAAGGGATGTTCCCATTCCAGATACATATCCCATTCCAGAGGATAAAACACACCAGCTGGAAGAAGGATGCTGCTGTGATTTTTAGTGGCGGAGTAAAAAAGATCACATAAATGCTTTGACCCTGGTGAAAATATACAAAGAAGTCCTGCCCTTTCCTGGACTAAAACCTGAGGACCTGTCACAGGCAGGGAGCAAGGGCGTCTGTGCTGAGTGCCAGGAAGCGTGGCTGCATCTCTGGGTGTGCCTCTTGGCTGCTGGGAGGGCAGGAAATAAACTGGGGACGGTTTTACTCAGCAGGGAGATAGGGGGAGCCATGTCCTCATCCCGACGTAATTTTATCTAAATTCATGCTTTGAAGAGGAAGGTTACACTACTGGAATAGACCTCATGGGTTAGCAAGTGAATAACCGGGAAGCCTGGAGTGCCCAATGTTCAAATAATGGTTTTCTTTCCTCTTATTCCCTCTGTGCCACACGTTTCTTGCTATACATTATTCAGTGTCAGGAGAAACTGCAGCTCCTGAGCAGGACTTGAGGAGCGCTGTGCAGGCTGTGCCTCCCACCTCAGCCCTGTGAGCTGCTGGCAGCGAGAGCCCAGCCTGCCACAGAGCATTGCACTGCAAATAATGAGAAAGAACTGCATTGTACTACAGGAAGCAATGCGTTTTACTGCATAAAAATATGTGGCTGGAAGTTTAAACATTCTGGGTGAATGGGTAAAATGAATAGCAAATGTTTGCTTGCTGTACACAACGTGCAAAGTCTATTTACCTGTTGTTTCAAATAGGGCTGTTTCCGAGACAACAGAGGTTAAAACAGGCTGCAGCCTGCTTTTCTGTACTTAATGAGGCACTCTCCATCACTGCTGCGGAAGGTAGGTAGAAGCATCCTGTAATCATTCAAATTTAAAGGAGGAGCGTTGGTGTGCACGGGTGGAGGAGAACAGGCTGCAAACCCATTGCTGGCTGTTTCCAAGGCGTGTCTGGGAAATCAAACATAAAACAATGTATGCTTCTAAATTGTTAAATCATGTTACGTTGGTCATAGCTTTTACTATGCAGCAGTTGTGAATTATAGGAGCAGATATTTTGTTTTGCTAGCCAGGATGCCTTGGGGGGGGGAAGAAAACCCCTTTATAGTAGGGGTGATGGAGCACTGAAGCAGGCTGCCCAGAGAGGCTGCGGTGTCTCCTTCTATGGAGATAATCAAGACACATCCGGAAGCCTACCTGTGCCACCTGTGGTAGGGTGCCTGCTTTGGCAGAGGGGTTGGACTTGATGATCCAGCTCCTCACTACAAGAAAGACTGCAGTTCTGCAGGTCCCAGCTCCGGCCCCCCGACAGATGTTTGCAGTGAGCAGCACACTGAGAACTGATGGATCAACGATCCAAAATATTTCAGTAATGCCTGTGTGGTTCATAGAACTCTGCTGTTGTTTTTTAAGTAGTAGCTTACATATTTGAATTAAAAAACCCAGTGCGATGAATTGGTATGCAAATAGCAAAAACCTTATTTTTATCCTGTGCTATTTCCATTTAAGAAATAAGCATGGCTGAATCATGATCTCCTTATCTTCATTTGATAGATGCATCGGAAAGCAAAACCATGAGATTACAGACACTTGAGTAAATGCATGAGGCTTTGGCAGGGCTCTGTCCTTCAGGAAACTGGCACCCACTTAGAGCCTATTGCAAAAGTGAAGACTCAGCACCTGCAGGTGCGGAAGGCGGCAATTTCGCGAGCAGCACTGGGCTCAGTATGGTTTACTTTGGGCTTGGTACGGATTGAGGGATCATTTTGATGGAGTTTTGGGAAGTGAAATCATAGTGACACGTTTTAGTGTTACTGGAAAAACAGCGACCATTACTTTAGTGATTGATTGAGAAATGCGGTCACGGGAAGCACCTCCCAGTAAACTGCTTTTCCGTCTCTTGTGCAGTGTTGGTCCCAGCTGCTCTTGATTAAAGGGGAATGGGTTCTCAGTACTTGAGGGATTAATAAGAGAAGACAAACCATCTTAATTAATTAGTCCTGACATTCAAGCTTCCTGAGAGCATGATGATAGGAGAGTCATTAGAGAGTACCGAGGAGGAGATATAGCAAAAGTTGCAGAATTGTTGGGTATTGATTGGCAAACTGTCTGCACACTTCTTTTCAGAAGGAGAGCCCTGCAGACCCTTCACAAAGCGGCAGAAGTGGATGGGCTCGTGTTGGGTTATTTAATGGAGCAAAATGCTTTTCAGTTGACAGTCATTATGGCTATGGGGAGGATAAGGCATTTTCAGCAAGCTTAAAGATTAGGTGAGTTTTAGGTGCACAAGAACTTTTACTTAGCACATAATGAACGTAAAATACATACGTTACAAATCTAAGTTACAGCTGCGCCATGGCTGTGTTTGCTGAGAACACCTGCTTTGTTTTTCAGGAAGCTCTTTAAGACTTGTAAGCTGTAACTTGAGCAGAAATTAGAGCTTTGCACAGGGATGGACGTAAGTTGGGTTACGATCTCTCATGCCTCCTTCAGCAATCGGGTGCCTCCGATGAACGCTGCCTGGCCGTTGCAATTTGCTGTGCTTGAGTTCTTCCTTCGCTTTCTCCTTGGGGATTAATACCCGTTATAGCAACATCCTGGTTTCCTGTGCAAAGTGCTTTTGGGACAGCAATTCCCCATCATCCTTTGTAGCAAAGAACAGATCAAAAGAAATACCTCTCGAAATACGTCCACGCGTGTGCTATTGCATCAATACTGTTTCGTTCCCTGGTACTCAGTGCTCCACTTTCTTCCAGAAAGTGATGAAATCTAGTAATAGTGTAGACACTGCATGGCAAAAATAGTGAGTTTTATAAATCTTTTCCACTCTTAAATGCTGAAGAAAGCATGCTGTCATCCAGTTTTTAATAAAATGATTTCCTAGATCACATCGTCTGCTGGAATTTGTGTTTTTTCATTGTTCAGTGTACGCGGGCTTCCCTCCATATGATGTGCAATGGACAAGCAGCAGGCAAAATGACAGCAATGAAAGGAAGAAGCAAAACTGATAGTATAGAAGCACTCTAACTGAATGAAAGCATGTTTCTGTTCTTATTCCATTCGTGGGGAGGTGACCTGACATGACAGATGTGTCTGGATAGAAATAAAACCCAGGCTGGTCATATCTGCCCAGACTGGGAAGGTTCTTATACTGCAGAAGCCTGTGTAAAGGGGAAAGTGGTGAGAATCAGCTATAATATGTATCTCTTAACACAAAGTTATCCTCTTCCCTCCCCCTCCTCCTGCTTTATTAACTTGCTGCTACATGCACCAGTTGGTGTAGTTTGAGAGCATAGACTGCTCTTCCTAGTAGGCTGCTGGTTGCCAATCTGACCTGCATCTGACCTTCAGCTCAGATCCACCACATTGTGGAGAGACCACCAGGGCCTGTCCAGCCCTTGAACTATTATTACATTCTGGGGCTTTTCCGGCACTATGGGGGACCTGGTGTGTATGAAATGTACCTTTCTGGCTCTAGAAGCAAGTGCCAATGGCATGGAGGGTCCAGGAGGTTTCCTCCTTGATTATAATGGCGAGCAGAAAGGTCCTGAGGAGAAAGCACAGCTGGGAGCAGGATGAGAGCTGGGCTGGGAGAGCAGGTTTTCTATCATCTCAGCATTAGGCCAGCAGCAGGAGCAAGCACAGGTGGAGATAGTTCACTCGTTTGTTTGGGTGTGAGGAGGGAGGGGTGAACAGAGCCTGTAAGAGGAAATCATTGTGTGGATGTGCTGCCTTGCAGTTATCTTCTGTGGTTTCCTTCTGCACTTGGGAACCCAGGGAGGTTGTGGAGTCTCCTTCTCTGGAGATGTTCAACACCCGCCTGGATGCCCACCTGTGTGACCTGGTGTAGGGAACCTGCTTTGGCAGGGGGGTTGGACTCGATCTCTGGAGGTCCCTTCCAACCCCTACGATTCTGTGATCCTCTGAAGTTGTGTTTGTGTGCAGCATGCCAATGGTGGTCTTGTCTGCAGGAGGTAGGTGTGCCTGAGTGCAATGTGCGTGCTCTGCGTAGCTTATGTAGCTGCATAATCCTGTCCTTAGATATATAGCTAGGCTTACTACTGTGTCCCAGTCGGTGTTTCACTTTTGCAAGCGTCAGGAGGAGGAACTGTAATGAAAAAAATCTTGTCTAAAATTAAGTGCTTGGTTGTGAGGACTGGAAAATTGAGTTGCTCTTCTGGGAGCTCTCCAAAGAACTGAAACTCATACATGAACAGATGGGGTGTCTGGTGGGCTGTCTCCGTCCTACTCCCTTCTCTCTTTCCTTCTTTAAAACAAATCTGGTAGTAGGGACAGTTATCAAAGGAAACTGTATCATTCTCATTTGATATGGTTTTGGTAAGTCTATCCCGAGGCTGTATACTCAGCAACAGCAGCTCTGTTTGGAGTCCCTGAAAAACTCGGGCTGACATCAGTTAGTGTTGTTATGTTGGAGGAATAACTGTATAATGCATTACTGCTCCTTTAGAGTTAGAGCACACTGAATGTAAAACTTCTCTTTTTCTTTTCTTTTCTTTTTTTTTTTCCCATGCACATAATATGTTGTACAACACCCTACGGAATGTGGGAGAAATAACACGTATCTTTATCTGAATGTCAAAGGTAAAAATCACATTACTCAAATTCCTGTTTGCTAAGAATTTATTCCCTGCAACAATGCAGTTGTTTGTCTCAGACATCCTTTAATTGCAATCAACCTTTGCCTGCAGCAGACTGAGAGCCCTGCTGTTTTGGCATGGTTGGTTTTCTTTTTTCCTATTTTTCCTCACAGGACAGACATAATTGGGTCATGTCCTAGAGGACTCATGGATACGTGGTTGGTTCTTCAGTTGTATTTTCTTACGTTCTTCTAAATTGTTCAACAGGAGCTAATTACGGTTTGTCTGTACGTTTCTTACATTGTATTAATCTCAAACTGGTTTATTTTTCATGTTAGAAGATGGGAATGCAGATGAACAGCAGTCTCTGCTAAGGATAAAAGCTGCCCAATTTTTGCAAATGCTGTCAGTGTTATGGGGGAAGCCAAAAAACAAAAACAAAACAAATGCTGATTTGAGGAAAGTTGTGTAAGTTTGTGTAGACTTGATGTGTGGTGATGAAGGCAGGTGGACATGAAGCATGTCTGGTGGTTCCTGGGGTGGTGCTGGGGGAACACTTCTCTCAGCTGGGTTGAGTACCTGGGGTGTAATTATAACTGCATAAAACTTGTTGGGAAAGGGAGGAACTACAAAAACAGAATCAATCAATAATGGGTAGATCCGTACTTATCCCTGCAACAACTTTGCTGTATGGCTGTTCCCATTAAAGATGCACATGGCTATGGGTGTACCACAGGTACAACACTGCTTACATCTGTCATCTCTCCTCATGTTTCCCATTCTCCTCTGAGAGATGCCTCCTCTGTCTCTGAGTTAGACGCAAGTGAGTGCACTGAAGAAAGATGCAGTCAGCAGCTGCATCACGTCCTGGCAGGAACGATGGCTGCGCTCTGTGTGTCTCAGAGCAGGAGGTCTGAGCACCGCTCTGCTCCTGCATCGCATTCATCACAGTGCTCAGTGCATTAGAAGTCCTGAGAAGTGCTGACTGCGGAGGTAATGGAAATCCCCAACAGAGCTGAGCTGAAAAAGACGGTGACGTAAACAGTACAGGAAATCTATGAGGGGCTTTTGAAGTGAGGGGGAAAACGATTTCTCTTTTCCAAAGAGGGAAATGTTTCTGGAGAATTTCCGCTGTCATCTGGCACTTTCCAGCTCTAAACTAAACATCAGTTTTGAAAACTATCCCCCTTTAATTACTCCATTATACTCCTTCTGTTTTCCTCACCAGCTCTGTTGACCCAACACCGTCTATATTAACACACTAATATTCAAGCCCAGCTGTGGCTTGTGCTATGGAAAGAAAAAGGCAGCATCTTCCCAGGCTGTTGCTAGAGGACTGTAGGCATTGGCAGCAGATGAGCCCTGCCCTTGGGGACAGGTGGATGGGACATGCAGGGTGGTGCTGCTCCTTTATCTTCACACTGCCTGTGTTTGCTGAGGGCACCCCCTGTTCTCCCACTGGAGCTGAGCAGAGCAGGTGCTGTGGGTGCCCTCTTGGAGGATGAATCACCAGTGCGATGGCTGCATGAGGCTCACCTCTTCAAGGCATCTCTGCTGCTGGACATGAGCCCTGTCCTGAGCGTCTGCAGAGGTACAGAAGACCTCTCTGTTATGTTTCAAGAGAGAAACTATCTGTAAGAGCACGACAAAAATATATGTGACCTATATTAGGAAACCGTGAGGGGAAAATGCCACTTTCCCCCCCTCTTTTATCTATTGCTGCTTTCCATCAGAAGTATTGCTGAGAGCATGGTAGAAAGAGGAAAAAGGTAGTACAGTGGTGTATAGGTGATTGGTGTGTAGGTATTGATGTTACGGGATTTGACAACCAAGAGATTACTCTGTGGAAGGTGGCTGTGAGTATCACAAGCTGTAGGAATGCAGCTCTGAGCAGTGGCCATGCCTGTGCTTTGGCACAGAGATATGCAGTGCCATCCGGATAGCTGGGAGAGTTGCTATGTTGTCTTCTTCTTGGCATAGGTCTGTGCCATGGGGCATCTGGGCTTGTTTTGGATAGCAACAAGAATAGTGGCTGAGATGTTGCTGTGTGCAGTGCCAGCTCCTAATTCCTAGCGTGAATTCCGTGCATAAGCAGCGCATGTGGGCTGCTGACCTGTGTTATGTGATGCTATATATGTAGCAGCAACTCTGCAGTTAGATTGCTGTTGGATGGGCTGCGCAGTGCATGTGGGCATCCCTTGCTCAGCAGATCCTGCTGGTCACTGTGGGGAAGCTCACCTCTGAAGCAGACACTTCTGCACTGGGTGGGAAGCAGATTTATGTAGAATAAATCTACCACAGATTCACAGAATGCTGACTGAGATAAGTGTGTGCCAGGGGCTGATTGTTTGACATTTTCTTCTTGCTTAGAGCTTAAACTGCGAGTCAAGAAAATCTCTTTTAGGCAGATGGCTCATGTTAGGTCTGTAACCTGCTCCATCTGAGCAACGACTGTATCAGTGTTTTGCCTATTTAACCTGTTTTTATGAAGGGGGGAAAAGAAAGACCTGAGTAAACTCCTATATAATATATGACTATATATGATATATTATCACCCAGTCTGAGTGCTTCAGTTATGTTCAAAATCATGCTTTTGTCTTATGGGCTCATCTGTGCTGTATGGTAACATCTCCAGGAGCAGAACGCTCACCAGTGAACTCAGGCACAGGTCTTAGAACCGGAGGACAACATATAACCCTACATGCCCCCAGGTTCGCAGATGCCATTTTCTTTTGGTTAGTTGGTGTCTATTTGCATATATGGGAGGCGTTTTTTCTGATGGCTGCTGCAAGTTAAATTCAGTGGCACCAACTGACTCCGTTACCTTTCTGAAGCACTGGAGCTGTTTCAGGTTTCTCTAGGGAAGCAGTTTGCTGATTGCTCTGACCCATGACCTGGTGCTGGGGCCTTGCTGAGAACTGGAGAATAGTGACAGGGATGGGATGGGGTCATGACAGCAGGAGAACAAAGATGAACCTCTTTCGTCCTTTCATCTCAAACAGAGGAACTAATTCAGGCAACCCTTCTGACAAAAGCTCACAGTGACCCAAATCCTTTCTGTATTGACTTGATGGGGGCTAAACCAGGCTCAGACCGGAGCACTGGACCCATCTGGATAGGCCCGGAGGTGCTGGACGAGGCAAGACACAGGCAGTGGGGGCTCCAGTGACCCCTGGAGCCCCACACTCCCCAGCCTGCACCTCTGCAGCCACATGAAGCCAGCTGACGGAGGTTCCTGCCCTCCTCCTTCGTTCTCCCACCAGCCCTTCCTCTTCTACCCTGCCCCAATTCTTTCTAGCCTGTGCTCTGTGGCGATGGCCTCCCAGGAAATGGGGGGTTTTGGTTTTCTTCTGAGTGAGCATGGTATGTTCTCATGTGACTCACTGGAGTGACAGGGTTTTCTGGTAACTGCACCCTGTGTTGCTCAGCATCTGTGCTGATCAGTGTGTTTTCTTCCATTCCCTCCCCTATGCCCACTGTGTCACCCTGCCTAGCTGTTGTCAGTGTAAAAAGAGGCGGGCAGGCTTTCTTCTGTGAGTTAGATTTAGGAGCTAAATGAAGTACCAGAGATGACGATGAGCAGCTCTCTTTAAACAAGCCTATACTGACTGGCTGTAAGGCTCACAGTATACCAACCATACCATTTTGTTTTCAGAGGTGTCTTGAGGTGTCATGGCCGCAAGTTGTACCAGAGGAGGTTTAGGTTAGACATGAGGAAAAACTTCTTCCCTCAGAGAGTGGTCAGGCACTGGAATGGCCTGCCCAGGGAGGTGGTGGAGTCGCCGTCCCTGGCAGTGTTCAAGAGGCGTCTGGATGAGGAGCTATGAGATACGGTTAAGTAGCTTGTGGTAGCAACGGTAATGGGAGGACGGTTGGACTAGATGATCTTGTAGGTCCTTTCCAACCTTGTGATTCTATGAGTATAGCAAAGAGGGATGAAGGAGACAAGGTAGACTGCTGTTAGTGAACTGCTAGCAGCAAGAGGAAGCACAGCTTATTCCAGCTGTGGAGACAGCTGGAAATAGGTCCTAATCCTTGGAAAGCACCATTGCTACCTCTGACTTGAGGAACTTTGGGGGATAAAACTGTCTAAGAGAAGTCAGGAGGAGATGCTGGTTGGCTACACTCGAAGGTGAGGGAGGCTCTTACAGGTGCGATGCTCTTGTGACCATGGCAGAGCTTCATGCAGGAGATAATGGGGTCTGTTGTTTGTACCAGGGTGGGTTAGTCTGGACTGAGCTCAGCTATGGGCACTCTCATGTCCTTGTAGGCAGTAAGTGCACAGCTCTGCAGGGGGAAGCCTGGGCTGTGGTGGTCCCAGGGCTGGGAGCCACTCTAGTTAATGGTGTGCAAACAGAGCACAGAGGGGACACGTGCCCTTCACTGAGGCAACGTTGTGTACTCACGGCATGGAACCAACACATACACCAAAGGTGCAAAATAAAAACTGGCCATGTGAAATGTTCCTGGGAGCAGCTGCAGGGTGTGCTCCAAGGAAGGCATGATGTGAATAGGAAATGGTTGGACAGAATACACATATGCAGAAAAGGAGAGCCTTTGAGCCATACTGTGGCTAAGGGAAGGAGACTGTTCTTAAAGCCAGAGCTGGACACACTATTCCAGCATAAAAGTTGAAGGACTCCAGAGGAGAGTAGAAAGTTCTGAAAATTATGATAAAGATGGAGGCAACCTCTTATTAAAAAATTATATTGGATCTTAGCACTTAAGGGGGGAAAAAAAGCGTTTTACATTTGCTCAGTGGAGCACAAAGGAACTTTCTACCCTAGAGAGAAAAGACAACCAGCTGGAAACTGAGGTTGGAGGAAGTGGAAATTAGGCACTACTTGTTAACAGCAAAGTGATTAAAACAGGCTATCAGAGGGGGCGGTGCTTTTCTTCTCCAGAGTGTTCAGCCCTGATCTGAAGGCCCAACTGCCAGATAGGCTTAAAACAGCCACACAACCACAGCTCCAACTGAAGCTGAGTGCTGAAGTTCAATGCAGCAGTAACAGCCCTGAATTTAATGGTCTGACATGCAGCAGGACAAACTACATACAAAGACTGCTGATACTTTCTGGCCTTCAATTCTGGATTACCTAAGTAATCTAAAAAAGAAAAGAGGTTGTAAGCTGGATACAAAGGTCAGTACTTGTTATTTTTTCACCTCATCCACCTAATTTTGGCTGGTAAAATGGGAGTTATGCCACCAGTTCACTTTCATAGACTTATGAATTGTTTGGCTGCTTCAGCCCAGCATATCTAGGCTAAGTGCTGCACGGCAAATAGTGCCTGGGGTGAAATACTCAACAGCCAGGAAGCAAAAATTGACCAGCTGCATGTTAACTGAGCTTCAGCAACCTGAAAATGTGTGTGGGGCTCAATGGCAGCTACTGTGCAATTGTGCAGTGGGCAACGTTTGTAGGACACGGTGAGAGCTGGGTAACCTGCAGGAGTTGACTGGTTGACTTGGGGTCAACAGCACTGTGGCAGCAGATGCCACCAGGCACAGCTGAGCCCTTTGCAGTAAAGGAAGAGGTAAAGCCTTTATCTAAAGAGGTATCTAGAGATAGAGAGGTTGTGGATGCCCATCCCTGGAGGTGTTCAAGGCCAGGTTGGATGGGGCTCTGGGCAGCCTGGTCTATATTAGATATGGAGGTTGGTGGCCCTGCCTGCAGCAGGGCGGTTGGAACTTCGTGATCCTTGAGGTCCCTTCCAACCCAAGCCATTCTATGATCTAACTTCATTACAAGGCATCACCTAAATTATACCAATAAACAGGAGCAGGACATACACAGAAAGAACTCCCTCACCCCTGCCACAGAACTTCTTCCTGTGTAAGTATACAGGAGAGAGTTAGGCATGTGAAGCATGCTTTCCACCTGAGTTATTTGCATTTGGGATATTTTTATTACAGGGGAGAAGACGACTCGTGTAGAGAGGGAGATGGATGTGGAGCCTTTCATGAATTAAGATGAAGTGACTGACTTGCTCACAGCTCCTGGACCTGACACTTCACTGGAAAAACACAATTCTTTCAAAAAAGGCTGATTTATTCCAAGACTGAGGGTTACAGAAAGCCCGGCAATGTCTCAGAAGCAAATGTCCTAAGACCTACACAACAGGTAAGCAAGTGAAAAAGCTGCACCTGTGAGTTTGGTGTTACTCTGGTGGCTATTCAGGAAGCTTCAACCCAAGCATTTCTTCTCCTTGGCATGAACTAAAAACGATGCTAATGCCATGGGTGGTTACCACTTCTCTGCAGGGCAGAGAATGGTGAGCTTGGCTTACAGCACTGGATTTAAGTACATCTGATAATCCATCTTTGTGTACTGCGCAATCAAGATGGAACTATCAGCCTACAAGTTGAGGGGGAACACGTTCATAGCTCACATGTTCATAGCTCACTCATCCAAAGGTAAAAAATAAAAATTATGTAACTGGGAGAGTAGATGATGGTAGAATGAGTAAATGGTAATCCCTGATACTGATATGTTTGTACAAGCAGGGGAAAAAAGCTTTTCTGCTTTGTATTTCAGAGATTGTAACATTTTGCTGCCAATCACCTATATTGGTAGGGACTTGTACTGATGCACAACAGCTATGCAGCTAATGTATTTTTTAATACAGACCCCATTTTTTAATACAAAATGATGAGCTACTGCTATAGAATTCGCTAAGATACTTTGTGTCATTTTGAGATGACGTTTCCAAGTAATGGCAGATGACAGCGCTTCCATTTCTGAAAAACAACACCTAAAATTACTTCAAATTAGCATACAATAGATATGTGAGCTTACAGATTATGAAAGAAGCAATAAAGACAAGATAAGGCTTAAATACCGAAAGCTTTTCATCTTAGAGAACAACCCAGATGTCCGATAACTTTAATGACCGCTGCATTCTCACAGAGAATAAGAACCCAAAGCTATAATCCTGCAGTTTAATTTCAATAGCTGAATGTGGTTTGGGGTGCAGTTTCTGCAGTACTGCTAGTGTGAGCCAGGTATGCAATAATAATTTATTTCACCATTCCACCACCCCTCCACAAATCCCCCAAACAATATATAGAGCAAATTATCTTTCTGCAGGGTAATATCCTAAAATTAAGTGAGCACTGACCGCAGTGTTTTTTTAATCATGCAAATAAATAAAGAAAATCTCAAAGGCCTTAGTGTAAATGCCAACGTTATATGTTTTATTTTTAATCAAGTAATTCTTTTAAACCTCACAATATCCATGACTGACAGGAAAAAAAAAGACATTAGGCATGAAATGAGAATATAAAATACATGATATGTAGAAAGGCAATCAGTGCTTTAGTCCCTCAAGACAGTAAACAGGTGAAATGATCTTCAAAACGTCAACTCACTGTCTTTTTCTTAAAACACAGAATTCAAGTGATTTTTTTCCTTTATTTCACCTTGTAAACAACATACAAGTCAAAATGGACAATGAGGTAATCTATACTACAGAAGATAATTTAAAAACACTAGATAAGACACAGTATTAAAGACATATAGAAATCAGTGTTCACTTTGGTCTCTAGTATGGTTATCGTTATTATTACCACAAGCAACACATACTATTTTAAGCCAGTCTGGTGATGGTTGTCAGCCAGTTGTTGCTTAACTTAGTAATCCAAGAGGTAGTCAAAACCATTATCCTTTGTAAAGCTGGTTGCTCTTCCGTTTGGTTCAGTGACAATGGTAGCAAATACCTTGGTACTTTTCAACATTCTTATAAAAAACACTACCAAAGCTGTTAATCTACAGCTCTGTTTTAGCATTAGAAAGAAGGGTGTGTTCATAAATCAACCTCTTGCTGTTAGTCGACGGTTGTAACGGGGTAACACAAAACCAACGTATCCTAAAGAAGAGGCTGTCGATAAACTAAGCAAAATCAGATTGACGCATTTAACGAGGCTCTGCTTGTTTCTAAAACAATACTCAAATCTCATTAAGACTTCTAGAAAATTAAAATCAGTGCACCTGCACATGTACACATCTTCCCAATTACTTTTATATCTAGCACAGGGGAATACATATATATTTTTATGATAAACATTTCTTACAGATAAATTAATTAAATTAAATTTAAGACTCAATGAGATTTCCCATGTTCTTTTATAATTCTTCTTACAAAGAATGTTACAAGATCTATAAACACTTTTTATGGGGCTCTATTCACAAAACTATGTATGACTAAGCAGGAACTCCAGGATAACACTGGTGCAGAATAAAGCTGGGCTGAAAAAGGTGGCCTACAAAAAAGGTGGCCTACAAAGGGAAAAAGTAGGAGTCAGATGTGTTCTTTGGCACTCCCTGAGAGCTAGCTAAAAGCAAAATACTGCAGATGGTACTACAATGCCAGACTTAGCATCAGCTACAGCAAAAAGTTATTTATTTGGCTCTTCCTCCCAATGTTCTTCATGGCTTAATTTCTGTAGTTTGTAAATAGATTCCATTAACTCTCCTCAGGGGAGAATATGAAGTATCTATCTCACAATGTCCCTCATGGTTAAATCAAATTGAGTATTTTGGAGTGAGGGAGATGGAAGGGAGAGATTTCGTTTCAGGTTTAACCTTATCTCCAGTATTGTCTGAAGAAATATACATCTCTCCAAGCTGGTACCTGAACTCCTACTGAAATGAGTTTTATTGTGAGGCATTCTGGCAAGGACAGGCTGGTGAATAGGGGAAATCAAGGCTGAGCCAATGCTGTAGAATATTAATTACATCCTTAGATTTGAAGGAATAATTCCAAATTCAAGTCTGTGCCTCTTCCTGTGAAGTGTTTTTGCTTATTTGGAGCAGCCTATTGAAGGAGTGTAATTAGATTTTTATTTTTATTTTTCCTACAGCAGCCCAGTGCTAAGTAAGTTACCTGCCATAGCTTGTACTGCTATGTTTAACTCAGGCATGTATTCTTTTGTCTGCTTGGGAGATAGATAGAGATATTATTTTTTTGTGAACAGTGCCCATCATCCTTTAGACAGAAAAATAAAAACTTCTAAAGAAATGTCTGGAAACTTCTCATCATTTCAAATGGTTGCTTCATCTTAAACAAGTATTTGCCATAATGTATGCAGTGGTGAAACATCAGTTACATATTCAGTACAGATAAAAAGTATGTACCATAGATCAACAGCCACCTTTAAGGCCAGAGCAGCACAAAGGTGTGTTTATGCAGTAAATATGAGGTAGCCTTTTGCTGTAAACAGAATAATAATTTTATTGTCACCTATGTAAACAAAGTGGGCTTGATGTTTTTGTGGGTTTTTTCCCCTCCCCCCTCCCCCCCCGCTAGAAAAGCTAAGCACCGTAACTCCAACTGGAAGTCAGTGGGAGCTGTGGCTGCCCAGCTTCTCTGAAAGCTCAGACCCTGTGAATGTAAAGACACGTATGCTCACATAAGCAACCAGTACAGAATGCCACTTCTTTTTCATTTCACAGGAACTTATAATACAAAATGCTGAAATCTGATTATCAGAAATGTAGGTCTATGTCAACTCAGAGGTAGTTACTAACATCAGTACATAATACTTATAGAGAGATAAAAAGGGCTATGTCTATTTGGTTTGTTCTGAGTAAGTCGGTAGACTATTCTGTAAAGTAAAAACATTACATGGTATATTCCCTGAGCAAAGTTCTTTGTCCTGAGTATGTTATGTAATAGTGATAACATTCTAATATATAAAAATAAAACCTTAAGCTTTCAACAATAAGATAGGGTTTGGTATGTGCTCTTTGCAGTTCAGTCTGACTTTGGTGCACACAGTGATTTCAAACAGCACCAATAAAAATCTGCACATTGAAAATATTTCCTCATCTCAGCTCTGAACTTCTTACATATAAACAGGGAATGACCAGTTCTCAAATCCACAATTGCCTATTTCTATAAGGAACTTTGGTTTAAACGTTCAAAGTGACCTAAGTTTTGCATCTTTGCTGTTTAACCTGGGTTTTTACACCGGCTAGAAGGTTAAGCAATGCCACTTTGATTTGTCTACATAATTTAAATAGGTTCACTATCCTCACGTAAGGCAAGGAAGTTCTCTATAGATATATCACATTCAATATCGTCAAAGGTAAGCTTTGCATTAGCACACTGAGAACTTCAGTACAAACCATCGAGATTCTCGCAAACACTGGCAAGGAATTCACACAAAATAATTGTCTGGAAATGGTGCCCTTTGCTGAGGCTTTTGCTTACTGCCTGTTTACTGAAGCAGCAGCAGCAGCAACAGTACAAGTCTCAACCGGCAGGACAAGTGGGAAGGGAACGGCCGCACAGTGAGCCTGCTGTAACCACTGGCTGCACGAGTTACTGCATCTGGGACTCGGGCTCACTGTAGCCTCCCATGCAGGCTGTTTCTTCAGTTTGATTATCTTAGCTTAAACCTACCTGACTCTTTCAAGCTTTAACAGCCTGTGTTTATTGCCAATGCTAAGGATTACATACATACGTTTCTCTAATTAACTTACATCTGCAATGGGATTTGTCAAAGTATGTTATCGTACGTATGACTTGGTAATGTAGAAGTTACAAATGGAAAGTGACTTGAAGTTTTGACAGGCTCCAACTCTATTAACCCCCAGCAAGGGCTGCAGCCCAGGGAGTCTCACTCTGAGACCACCAATCTTCCTCCTCTGTAATACAGAAGTGTGTGGTCCCAGCACACACCAGATCATGGCTGGTCAGCAGCAGTCTCCCGTTCACAAGAAGCAGGTGATGTCCATGGCTTCTGGCAAGTCTGCAGGTGCCTTTTCACTAAGGCTCGTATGCAGCAGGCACCTGTCCTTCTTTAACGTACACGTGCTGTATCATCAGAAAGAGAGGCTGGCTGAGCAACTACGAGTACCCAACTACCTTTTATCTTAAGAAACGATTTATCCCAGGATCTTATTAGTTTTGCATTTCGTTTTCTCTAAAAACAAAACAGACAACAACAACAAAAATCTCTACACAATTCTCCCAACAGTAAATAAGGGGGAAGTCCCTTCAAATTGTGGGGCGCTACCTGGGACCAAGAGAAGTTGCTGCTGCTGCTGCTGCTGCTACTACTGCCACCAAGGTCCCCTAAATGTTCACACAATACAAAAGGTTCAACAGAATGGTATCCTGATACCACTCAAAGAGGTTTGTTCTTCAACAACTTACACAGTCTCCCCTACACAACAGTCATCTAAATTACAGTTACACTCATATTACTTTAACAAAACATTTTGAGAAACCAGCACAGAAACTACACATTCATTGTCTTTTCTGGAGCTTTAAACTCCTTACCAACAAAGGATGGTGGCAATGATGGAGCCATGTTTAGTTGTGACACTGCCCTTCTTAGGCATGGGGGTGGAGAGGTGGGAAGGGGGAAAGTGATGTTTTGCGGAGATAACAAAGAAAGTAACTCAAACTGGTGGTTAGGGGATGTCTCAGTATCCTTAGTACCATATGGCAGCTTTAAAATATGAACATATCCTTTGGTTCACAAGAAAGTAACAGTCTTTTTCTTAGTTCTGAGTGTGGTTTTTCAGATTTGGTTTGTTTCATTTTGCGAGGTTTCTTGGGTTTTCTTATTTATTTGTTATTTGAGCGTGTTTGGAAACAGATTCTGGGAACAAGTTCAGGAACATTTATGGGTACTGTGTCTATTGCTTCACAGTAACATATTGTGGGAGCTGGAGAGTGTCCTGATGAAAAAAAAATATAGATACGTATACATACACGCACATGCACACTCACACACACATACAGAAAGTAAAATGCAATGCACCCTGCTCAAATGGATTTTGCTTGGAGTGATTTGTCTATTAAAGAAAAAAAAATCACAGTTCCTCAACAGTAGTTAAAATTCCACATCAGCTACTGATAATGAAATTATTTCCCCTGTACTTGCATGAGGTAGACATCCCGAGAGGATAAAGAAAATGGAAAGTTATGGAAAATGCTTTAAGTTTTTTTCCTTTTCTGAACAGAAGGCCCCTTTCTGCTTGGTTCTTCAGGTGATGCAGATAACTTACTTGAAGAAGCTTCTTGTGGCGACCTGCCTGAACGCTCTGAGATCTCTGACCTTCCCTCCTGAGAATACGATGGAGACGAATAGCCATACGTTCCTCCCCCTTCTCTCAGGAAAGCAGAAGTGGAAGGCTGGGGTTCAGCTTCATGTCTTCCCTGAGAACTAGTGGGCTGTTGTGAAACAGTTTTATGGGGGCAGTTAGCCACCATGTGCATGATGCTCTGACAGTAATGGCACTTCTTTGGCTGTGGAGGTAGACTACATTCTTTAGCGTGGTGATCAAGGCCACCACAGTTGTAGCATCTAGAAATGAAAAGAGACAGCTGGTTATAAAATGCAGCGTGAAGTTGTTAAGATTTTTTATGCATCATAAACTCAGAGTGCACCTTGCCAGAGTGCTGGTGAAGCAGCAGGAGCATCTGCACTGACATCCCACTGCCACAGGCTGAGATACATTTGAGTTTTGCTTTTTAAGTAACACAATTGGAACGCGCCCCTTCGTCATGCTGGTAAAAAAAAAAACCAACAACAACAAACCAACAAACCAAACACTTACTGGGAAATGGATTCTTTTACCATTGTCCTTATCAGTTAGTATCTTGCTATGAAAAACCTTGGTACTCCTTGAAAGAAAAGACCAGCCTTAAGTAGATCCTAACTTGCGGGACCTTTCTACTGGCTGACAGGGGCTAAATCTGTTGGCCAGTGCAAGCAGGAGTGCCTAATCGCACTTCGATGAAAGCCTTTAGGTGCCTCATTGCCTTTAGTGGTTAAGACGAGCCCCTGCAGCACGAGGAGAACACTGCAAGGGTCCCGCTGTCGAAAAAGCCACTGGCACTGTACAACTACATTAGGAAACCCTGCTGCACACTGAGAATTTCACGAATACAACGCCAAGGCACTAAAATCCTGAATACAAATCAAATAAGCAAGCAAAAACCCCACGTCGGTCCTTCTTGCTGGCTCTCCCCAAAGGAGAGATGCTGGGGATGAGCCACAGCTCCGGCCCCACTAGAGGGCACCAAATATTCACGCATCCCTGCAGCAAACAGCTCTGCTTACCCAATTTATATTTATAGCATTAAACTCCTGTGAGCTAGTACTTCACATGCCCAACAAGACAGACACTTCAGAGCGGGGCGGGAGAGGGGGCAGCCACCAGAACCCAGCCCTTCGCTCAGAGCAAGGTTTCAGTCCACGAGTTGCTGGGTCGTGGCCATTAAAGAGAAACAAGCAGGGAGGAGACATTTGGCCTTTTCTAAGGAGCTGCTTCAGACTATGCCGTGTCTCCCAGGACGTGCTGCATTTTCTCTGATACTCTGTGCCCAAAAACTCTTTGGTCACATAAAAGATCACATCCGAAACCCAGCCTCAGTTAAGGCACACCAAGGGGAGGATGGGGACCAAGCTTTTACGATGCTTATGTTTCAGAGGGTTGGTAATGGCTTTTATGGTTTAAATTCAAAACAAAATAAATAGAGCCCTAGCAAGAGTCATAAAACAGGGTTTGTTTGTTTTCTCTTGGAATTCCCAAACCGCACTGCAAGTGGTGGTGACCTGGGGTGTCATCTTCAAAAGAACAGCTGCCAGAGACAGACACACGGCAGAGCACCTCTTCCAAGCTGCAGGGGCAACACCAAGTCTTAAAAATGGCCCAAATGTAAACGCTTCTATTAATCTTATTATCAGGAAATCTCCAACAATTCTTTGCTGAATACTCCCTCTTTATAACATGCACCAGGAATGTGAACTCTTGAGCTATATTAATCCGACACCTGATACAGGGAAATAATTACCTGATGAAGTTATGCTGGTCATGTTCACCACTGAGCTTCTTACTTTGACTGTTTTTCTATGGTTTCCCTTTTTTTGTATTACAAATACTTGCACGGAATGCACATGGATTAAATCTACTATCATCTAGCATTCTGCTGAAGAAAACTAACCCAATAATGATTTTTTTTCCTTTCCCTTAACTGCAAGAACCCATTTAAAAAAAAAGTAGCACAAATACTCATTCTTGGTACAAGCATGAAGGACTCAAGAAGACTCTATGTACAAGCAACTACAGGTATATAATTGTGCAACGTGCTTTTGCTCAAGCCCACATCAAAATGTTCAGATTCCTGGACAGTACCAAAGCACTGCTCTGAGCTTGCATTTAGTGATCACTGTTAGCCTACACAAACCCAAGAAGTTTCGCCCATGCAGAGCCATATGTATAGCTGGTGTCTCACTTACAGAATATACGTTGTCTACATAAAAATGTTATTGATAAAACCTGTGTAATTGATAAAAAGGCTACAAAATGGCTGTTAAAGTTTACAGAAGCACTCTAAGAAACAGCCCCAAGAGCCTCTCTATTGATATTCCTTTTTCACTATTAGCAAGATGCTAACCCGATCTTTATTTTAAGAGACTAATGGAAAATTTTAGGTGAAACGGTTCCACTTCCTCACCATCAGTGCACGGAATTATGTGATTTTCAGAGGAATTTGAAGGCTATGCCAGCATTAGTCTGCCTGTGTATACTATGAAATAACCCATGAGTAGATGAAGTATAAAGCTTCCCTTCAACCAAGGAGAAGATCTCCCTAGCAAGGAAATACTAAACATATTTTAAAATGTGAACATCCTGGTTTAAGACAGAAATATTAAGCCCTTTTCCTTGTGGTAGAAAAAGTTTTAAGTTAATAAATAATATTAACCTGAGTGCTTTTTTTTTTTCCAGATCATTGTAAGTATTTTTAAATTAATGGCCTTGCTTAACAGCAACATTCAGTCTGAACAGGCATTCAACTATATTTCCCTGACAAGTTTACTAAACATCCTCTGGTTAAAATGATAAGGCAGTAAAACTTGCAACTGGAAAAACACAAGAACAGCAACAACAAAACCTCTTAAGTATTTTACTTTCTCTCCCCCCAGTAAATACACCTAGGACTTCACAAATGTGGTATTTATTATAATGCAGGTTATATTAAAGAATGGTGTTTATTAATGTCTTGTGCATTTGCTTCTAGCAGTGAACTAATTCCCAGGTGTTTTATCTAAGTACAGTGTAATACAATATCACACGTGAGTGTGCATTCAGGAAAATGTGCATTTTACCTTCATTATGAAGTACAGAATTTTATAGTTGCAAATGCATTTGTGTTGGCTTCCTTCTCTAACATCACATTTATTTAGAATCATCAAAAGAAGTTTGAAAATAGGTTAAAGGGCTTCAGTAGCAGAGGAGGTGGTAGCCATGGACAAATCAATTTAATCAGTCACTATGGTATGCACTGTGTTATCCAATTCAGTGAACCATTTCACCTCACCAATTGACCAAGAACCTGCTGTCAGGGCCCCTGTTTCCACTCAAGAGGCCTCAGTCACCTTTTGCATGTATTTTTATCAATACATCTTACTTGCAAAATATTGCAATTCTCTGCTTTTATTCAAATCCCTTGTAAAATGTCACTGTAAAATAAGATAATGTCAGCAGCCACTGTAATTAAACTATGATTTGCCTTTTCAGGAATGCTTTTTGTGACTAACCAACCCAAGCATCTGGCTATAGTGTCGTATTAGAATACATATGTGCCAGCCTGGGTGTGCCTGGACTTAAACAGGGGGGTGGTATTCATTCCCTTCTTTTAACTATGTATTCATTCCTTGTCAATCACTCCTACCAGGAGAAGAGATCACGCCCCACGCTCAGAAGCCTTCCCTCTCCAGGGATTTACACCCAAAGGAAACGGCCAGCCATCTCAGAAGCTCACAAATGACACCATGTGGCAGCATCCATGCGCATTAAGGTATGGTATTAACCCTTTTGTCCAAAATGCTTCAGCTCTTTGCTTGTCTCTGCTGTATAAACCCACATTAGAACATAATGAAAACTGATAATGTATGGTATTTGCACAGGGATTTATGTATCCATAATGCTATATCTGTAAATACCTAGAACAACATGCAAGCTGGCTCCTGCTAAAAAAATCAGGACATTCTCACTCAACTGTGTTTTCAAAAACTCTACAGAAGTGCAACTGTAGTAAACACTTCTTCATAAACACCATGGAAACAATGTAAGTTAGACACAACATAAAGCTGCCTGTGCTCATTACATCGTGAGATAAATAAACCACAAAAAGCCCTTAGAAGTGCCACTGCAGTAAGAATAACCCTGACAAAAATGCAACAGCGAGAAAGATTCGCTAAAAAAGGAATGTCCTCTCCCATGATTTACTGCTAGCTTTAGGCTCGAAGTAATGCAACAATATAAATAAAGAGATGGCAATTATCCTGAAGGGGAACTCTTCCTTCACTACAGCACTGGCAGGATGCGGGAACAGGACTTGTTTGCGGTATAAAAAGGATAAGGATCTTAATGAAGGAACACCTTGAGGAACTTATCTAGCACTGTATTTCAGTATTCTCCAAAAACCAGTAGCATTAATTTCTACTAATAAAGAAGGAACACACGACAAGATTAAAAACACTTCTAAATTCTCCTTCACTATGGATTTGTGATTACACAGAACTACATGTATTAGAAGAAACAGATGAACAAGCAGAAAGCCTGTGGAATCCAACATAACCTACTGTGTTAATTCCAAAAAGCTGATGACCAAAAATTCATGACAAGTACTCCAAACCACAACCAAATGCAAACACAAATTAAAATACCCCCTAGCTTTTAGCTATTTCGTCATGTCCTAGTAGTCCCCCTCATAGTTCTCTAACCCTCTCACCTTTAGCATGACAACACAGCCATCAAACAAACACACTTCTCACAACAACAGCTCAGCTGAGCTAAGCAATAAGGAGGGTCAGCACAACCGCTTGCTTCTTCATTCTGCTTCGCATAATATGATTTGGATGATAATCCAATATATACGACAAGAAGAGGATCATTTGTGTGGCTCCACTCTATTATCTGTCGGGGGAAAAGGCATTAGGGTTGCCCTACTGACTATTTTTAGGGGTGGTGGTTTTCATATCTGATGGCAAACGGACAAAAGGAGGAAGAGTGCAGAGTGTCTAAAATAATTCACCGTGATATTCCCAACACCAGCTCCCCTTTTTGTTTTTCCTTTTGGAATGCTATCAGATAACAAAAGCTGCACCCTGCTAAACAATGCTTCATCCAGCAGTTCAAATGCTTTGAAAAACAGCTAGGTTTCATAATAGCGTATGCAAGTATGATGTTTTCATAATGTGCTGAATGCCAGCAAAGCAGTTAAAGCAGATCGAATAATTACAAGGGAATGCTTAAAGCCAGACCTAGCTAGATACACTGTCTTTTTTTCCATTGCTTTCACAACTACCTGAAGAAAGGACATTTCTTGCCAACAGCATCCACTGCAGATTGCTTCAGCCTCCTCCTTTTGCTGTGAAGGGAGCTTCAGCTATGACTGACATAACAGAAACATGAATCTCAGACAAAATGGAGGTGTTTTACTCTCCAAGGGCTCCACAGACCTGGTGGTGACAGGCAGTGCAAAGGGACGCTGCTGGGTCACAAACACCTCTGCGGGGCTGAGAGGGGTTCCCGAACAGCCTGGGAGCTGCTGATTGTGACTTTAATTCAAGATAAACACAGTCAGTGTGACGTACACAAAATGCCCTGGGCATCCGTGCACCGCCTGCTCAGGCCCAGAGGGTAATTTCTGGAGCACTTCTCCTAACAAAACAAAAACAAGGGTTTTTCAGTTCTTATGCTATTTTGTTCTTTAAGTTGCAATTCTTAAGCTATTTTAGAATGCAGTGGGAATACAAGTAACTCCGAGAATGGTCTAATGAGGCATTAGTATTCAAAAACTGTATTTTGAATCATTCAAGGCCACACAAAATTATCTTGTTAAATAAAGTAGAGAATGGAGCATCTTGCTTCTCCATCAGAGCATTTATGGTATGTCCAGAAAGCAGAGTGATGCGAAGGCAGAAAACTTCAACCAACAACCTCATTTTTTAATCCACAAGAAAAGATCAACAACAATTTGACTCTCAAAACTGTAATTATTTTCTGTCAAGTATACTGGAAAATTGTATGGTATCAATCCAGGACGTGGTACGTGGGGGCCACATCTAGATTTGTCTCGATCCTGTGCCTACATGCTGCCCCATAAAGGCAGTGCAGAGGTGACATGCTGGGAAGTTAGCTGCAGGCTGCTACTCTTCAGTAAAACTCAGTCTGAAAATGTACCATACCTTTCTATCTATCTGAGATTAAAAGCCATAGCCTTTTAATACCAAGGTGATTCTTCGAAAGAAATAAAGATGAAATAAAATAAAAGTGTTCATCTTTCCTTTGGCTAATCCTACAACACACTGTAACGTATCAGATCGAAGCCAGTCAATTTCAATGAGGAAAACAAGATCCCTCCATTATTTTTTTTTAAGGTTGCCTTCTTTCATCCTGCAGCTAGCCCCAGCACACTGACACAAACCCACCTTCAGCAGAGCTTCCAATAACACAGGGTAGAATATTGACAGTGCATACTCTCATTACAAATAAATAAACAAAAATGCTCAATCGTAAACTCATCAGATCGAATAGTTTTCTGTGGTTAGCTCTAAATCAATCTATTTTCCTCCCTGCATCCAGAAGCCATATCAATAGGTTGTGGTCTTTTGTTGTGTGGGATTCCCATCCCCCTCACTCCCCCAACAAAGACGCTGACAAAAACGCAGTGCATTTGTCTGATAAACCAGGCCTTTTGGGGCACTGGTCAGCTTCACTGAAAGAAATTTGTTTATAATCCGCTAATATAATTTTACTGGAAGATGTTTTTTACATGTTTATTTTCCTTGAAAACCAAGAAGAACAATGAAATGGAAGGTGGCTCCCAAAGAACAAAGAACTACACAGACACCGGCTCTTAAAAAATAACCTCCACAATATCACTTCCTTCCTTTCTTGCTTTCCATGAAACCTTATCTGTGCTATCCGCTCAGCCCCCTTCAGAGGCATGAAGGAAAATTACTTTTTGCATAAATCGCATAAAAAATCCTTATGAAATGCATCCTCAAGGAGGAATGCTTTGGATGCTCTTTTCATTCCTTACAATAAAAAGATTTTCTTTACGCTGAGAGTTAGGAACTCCTGAATTAACAACTTACAAAATGAGGTCTTTTTTTTTCTGCATAACACCAGAGATGGTTTTGCTCCAAAAGTATCAGTACAGTGTGGAAAGAATGTGCATATTTTAATAGCTCCAACCCATCAAGATAGAGCAGATATAAGATCAGTGATGTTTTAACAGTTTAAACATATATCACGCGTTTCCAACATGAACTGCCATGCTGTGATTTCAAACAAGCCTACTGTTAATCTTTTTGCATTATGAAACCACACACACAAGTATTTTGAATATTTGTGAGCCTTCATTTCTGTGGGAATAAGAAAAAAGGGTTTAAAACCAAAACAGTTATCTACGCAGTACTTTTAAACATAATAGATATTTTCCATAGTTCATGTTGGCTGCCATCAAGATTTACCACAGGTACCCTGCAGTGTGTGCTCACGTTTGAGAAGTGTATTTGCCAGCATTACCCATTTGCAGCACCGGGTAGACCTGGACTGGATTGAAGCTGCTTCTCAGTGCCCGCAATACAGAACCCTGGCTCAGTAACACAGGTAATGGTGCACAAAGCTGGCTCTGCTCTGCCTGGGTCAGCGAGGTCCTGCTCCTGAGCTACGCAGCATGTCTGCCCCGATCTGCCTCCGTACAGATCCAGCTGCAGCGCATCCACATCCACACATCAGCTAAGTGCACAGATCTGACAAAAGGGCAGCACGTTACTGGGAACTGGTAGTAAAAAAACTGCCATTTCCCTGTCGTTCCTTATTCTGTCATTAATATTAACAGCAAATACAAGTTTCATAACCCATTCTCCTTCCAGTCTGAGGGTCACGTAACTTCAGGTAACCCTTATAGATCAGTATCACACACAAAGTTTCACGAATATCAGACAACAAAAGTAGGGACTGGCTGAAATCCCAGTCTTGAAGTAGATTCTCAGGAAAGCTGTCCTATCATGAATCAGATGACTTGCACGAGCACAGGGGCTTCACAAGTGTTAAGGACTGCAGAATGTGACCAGCACCTCGTATCTTCATTCTTCAGAAATAAAGGACAGTTCCTGTCACATTCGCTTTTATGAGGCCAAGTCAGTTATCCCTATGGGGGTTCATTCCAAAGCTCATGGAATTGATAGAATAACTCACGTCACACCAAATACATGTAGGACTTCCCTTTTCAGCTGTGTGACAAAAGGTCAACAAACATGGTGGATGGTTTTCCTTGAAACTGTGCCTGCAAGTTCGTATGTTCAAAATCTGCAGGGAGAATTACATTATTCAGTAGCTCTATAGCCACATTTTAGTGCTAAGGGAAATCTGTATCACAATGACCTACTGACTAAGGAAGAAAGTAATCAGTTCCTAGTTCACTTTTCCAAACTTGCACCTAATACGCCTAAAATGGACAAGCTCCAAATACTGACATTACTAAAGAAGAGTTGTGCTCAGCATTTTGTGTAACATTTTAAAGAGACTTACACCATCTTAAGATTTTAACTTGAAGCTTTTCACATCAAAATGCAGAGGCAACAGCAAAGCGTGAAAAGAGGATTTCAGCAGCAAAAGGATTAAGCCTCAAATGTTAAAGCTTTTAATTCCTACCTGAGGCAGGTATTGAGAATTAAAAGTAAATTAATTCAGTGTTTTTCTATTCCAATCTATTTTACCACAATCTTGGTTTTTAATTCTCTCTATAATTATGTATGTGAAAAAAAAATCACCAACAAAACACACATTTGTGCACATAAAAACAACGCTGTTAATTCAAAATTTGGTGTTTCAATTTTCTTGATTTAGCCTTGGGATGGCATGAGTTTGAGTCCTCTGAAATCTGTTAGTTCCGTGTACTGTTACAAATAATCAACCATAGCTGAAAGCATCTTGCAATACCTGGTAAATTTTATCACTTTATCCCTCTTGGTCATGATTAGGCACGTTAAGTGGTATCACTTCAGTAAAACGCTAACAATGAGGTGAAGAAAACTTTTAAAGTAAAGACTGTATCATCCAGAAACAGATCATCTTAATGGTCTTAATTCTGCTATCAATCACACAAGTGTAAACGCAGAGCAGTTTTGCTAACTTCAGCGAGCTTGTTCTTGGCTAACTTTAATAGTGTAACTGAGGCAAGAATTTCTCACTGTGTATGAGTACTTAAAAGTCACACTGCAGCGGTGCAGGCCCTTCCCCCGCGTGTTGCATGAGGAGGAAGCACCTCAGCTTCACCTGTGAATCTCTCCTTGTTAGGCAATGTGACACCTGAAAGTATAAAGTAACAAAACATTTAGAATAGCAAAGCCAAAGAACTATGGCCAAGGTAGAGGAGTGACATGTTTGATTCTTCTGGCCATTTGTACTCAGCCATCCAAGCTAAGAAAGAACAAGTTAACTGTTTCAAAAAAAGGACATTTACAGGCCAAGCATCAGTTTTCCTGCCATGACCAATGAAATCTGATTCAAGAGATTTATATAAAATTGGAACCCTACACTTAAACAGAATGTTTGAAAATAAAGAACAATTCAGATAAGAACACCCTAGTTATGATCAGTGCAGATGGCAAATTACTACTTGGACACCACATGCACTGGCCAAAGAAAAACAGTAAGAAAGATGAGATGGATATGCTTGCCAAGCACAGCATAACCAGCTATCTGTAGTTCTGATCAGCAGTTCATACCTGAGTCACAACTTCAATTACAGAAGCCCTGAATTTACAATGTAGAAAGCAGTCACAGAGCAGAAGAGTGATTAATGCCAGTACTGTGTCTGTGCCTTAACATTTCATCTATACTTTAAACCAAACAACTTCTTAGTTATCCGGCAGCACTGACTGTGCAGGGCAGGAAAATTGAAATGTTAAGACTGGAAGCACGCAAAAGCAGAAAGGCCAACAGATTTTTAATGCAAGCCCTGAAGTTGCTTGTGATCAATCTGACTTTTGGTTGGGGACCAACGAAGGCATCTGCATTCATTTATGCAGAGTATGCACAGGCCAGCAAGATATTGAATTTCTGTGGGAGGGACAGTTCACAGTTCTTCCATTTTGGAGTGCAAATCCTGACTTCTGGCAAAATAGAGGATTACCCAGTTATGCTGTCAGCCTGTCTGCTCCCCTTCAATCCTGGGTTCTGAGCGCAAGTTAGAAGACACAGAAAGGTGACAGGAACATACTGCAGCGGCTACGAATAGAATGCATAACATCAAAACTGATAGGAATCCATAGGATTTTATTAACCTGTACTGGAAACGGTAACTAATACCCAGTTTCTTCCTGTGGTTAAGTATCTTCCACAGGAAAAACTGCGAGTAACCTTCCACAAGATCCAAATATACTGCAGCTGAACAAAGAACTAGACCTATTTTTTGCCACTCTGGATAAATATCCATTGCTAGCTGGAGGAGGAGGCAAATCACAGACAGTCCAGGCCGGAGCAGGGCCGCAGCCCCCAGTCAGCCTCTCCAGCTTGTGTCAGCCCTTCCTCAGTCACTCCTTAGCACACGGGTGGCCACAAACCAGCTCTCCGCAACAACTAATTAAATCAGGTGCCAATACTGGATATCTATTTTTGTACCATTAAAAAAATCCCAACAGCAGCCTTATGAGCTGCTGTATGCTTTAGAACTGTACTCATCAGCCTGCACGGCTCAGATCCTTCCATCCTTGCCTGCGCTTCCTCAGTCTCAGTATCCCTGCATCTTGTGCTGGTGCTTCCTCCACATGATGCACTCCTCCTGGAGCTGGTAAATGATCCCTGCTCCCCTGAGAGAGTGGAGAACAGAAACCCTTGTTTCTTATCTCACAAGAAGGAGATATTAATCCTTCTTCAAAAGGCCACCATCTGTAGAGAACAACAGCCTCCTGACAGAAAGGACCTTGCACTCAGACACACACAGAGTGAACACTTCTAGGTATGTGGTGATCCCTTGGGCGTCCTTTGTATAGGTTAAAATGTTTTGGTCATACAAACCAAGGCTCAGGAACCAACCTGACAATTTTGTGGAGTTCTGCTATCAGTTAGAGCACTGAGTTGCTGGTCGTCCTGTAGAAAGCCCAGCTGATACAAGACACAGTATCTAGGCAGCACATAAATCAGTTTTTTTGAGGCTCCAGGCAGCACTCAAATGTTGCACCTAAGAACCCAATGCTTTCTGTGTAATCAAAAATCATAAAACCTACGCAGCTTTAGCCTTGTAAGACTAAGGGCCCAGATCTTTAATAGCCTGATGTTTCCCACAATACTCCTGGATACTTCCAGGAACAATCTGTTTACTAAACCAGCCTCCCTCTTGAAAAACTGAAAGGCCAGAAAGCCATGCTCCTAAGTCAAGACAGATCCCTTTGACTTTCCTCCTTACAAAACTTCTGAATAGCCAACGAACCTGCAAATACTTGATTCCAACTAACTACAGACTGGAGGTAACCTGCAGCTCTCACCCATGGCTCTCAACCTCAAGCACAGTCCCCGAACTTCCTGCAGGGGAAGTCTTATCTTTCCTGGGCTTTGAAACTGGTGATGGAGACTTAAGTAGATGACGTCAGCGAGGGAAAATACAGAAGGAACCTTTCGGGAACTAGATCTGAAAAGAGGATGCTGATAATAGACTTCCAAAGGATTAGGGGTCAGGTATAATCAAATGTTTACAGGTATTCAAAAGTCTAAAACTCACACACCTCTGAGGCAATCAGGTTCCTCATACCCTTGAGGATATGAGTGCGCCCCTCTGGATTACAGATGGTAAACTAAGAAAATAATCATTGTACAGCAGTACAGCACCTTATGGTTGAACAGGTCACAAATCAATTGGAATTCACTGAGCTGGAACAAAAATCAAGCACATCCTAGATAATAAATATCTGATTTGGAAGCTGTCCTCCATGTTACAGCCCTCCTAATGCTGTCCAACCACCAGGATGAAAAGTCATAAGCAAGTTGTGAAAAGCTGTTCCTCTTATGCCCACAACTCAAACATTTAATGGAAAAGGAGGGTTATTGAAATAAACTGAGTAAGCACAGAAAAAACTCTCCACACATCTTTTTCAGTCTGTTGACAGGAAGCACTAAGGAAGAATCAGACAAGGAAGGCACACGCTTCCATCATCGTGTAAAAGCCTGAATCAGAATGCCCTCTACAAACTACTTTGTGTAGCTTTCCTCTCAGTTTCAGCACAGCTTTACACAGCGCAGGTGCCACCACTGCTGTCTTGGCAGCATCAGTGACTGATGGTGGGGTGCCCTTCTGGTTTTACACTCCGTGCTGTGAAACAAGCCAGCAGCAGCACGCCATGCCAGCAGGGTGCAGGGATCTGCCAGAGATCACGGTCGAGTACTGCAAGCCATCTTAGCACTTTAAGCAGTTACCAGGAGTCCAGCTCAGCTGCTCTGCATTTCATTCACAGCAAAAGTTTTCAGATAATTCACCTACTTGCTTTTCAGTTTAGCAGTATTCGTTTAGTTCGGTTCACCTCACACCTCCAGCTCTGAGGCAAAAAGCCACTGCGTTGGCATGACCATGGGTGCGATAAACCCAGGCAGGAGGTAGGAAGGCACAGACCAGCACTGAGATTCCCATCATCCTCTCAAGCACTGCTGCCAGAGAAATTGCAGCATGAAACCGCATCTGGCACCTGGGACTTCCTAGTGGTCACAGCACAGAAATTGTCCAAAAATCAGCTACAATTATATTCTCCCAGCCATGTCCATACTTCTTGATATACCACTACCTCTCTACAAAAATATAATTTACTTCATGAATAAAGCTAACACAAAATAAAAGTACAAATGTCACTATTATCCGATATCAACAGAATAATACAAGGAACCACTGCAAGATATTAAAACATTTCAGGTGCGATATCTTATAAATGATTACTGTTTTTTCATTGGTCAATTATAGGATTTTTTAAAAATCAAATACACATGTATGAAGGCAGTCTAAGGGTTCTATATTGTTTTAAGACAACTCAATGCGATTTGGATGAAAAATTGAATCAAGAATAAAATGTGAAGGATACCTACCCACAGCAGCCATAACCTCCGCCTTTCCTACAGCACTGGAAAGATTCCTACCCTTGTACTGTCTTGTAAAGTACAAGACTGTGACTAAAATATATTTTCAGAATTGTAATACTATAATGAGGGTAGTGTACTCATTTTTTCAGCTGATAATTTGTTAAATTTACTAGTGCTTTCCGTTATGATCGGCATTATTAAAACCTATTCACGTACAAATATCTACATTTTTAAAAAGAATATATTTGCCATATTTAATGCTACCAGCTAAGTATTTTGGTAGCTCTGAAAATTCAGTGCTTTACAAAAGAATACATTTCTATGTATGTATCAATATCCCTTTTAGCTTAAAAGTGGACTGCAGTTTTTGAGTTGTCGTGCTAGAAATACCAGTTGTAACATTTTCTCTATGCTGCTATCTAATATTATGTTCTTAAAATATCTTGAGTAAATAAGACTCGACTGCAATTCCCCTTTGTTGACTGAATATATATATTTATATCTTTAATGACTTAGTCAAAAGAGCTGGCCTTCACTTTGAAAAGAGCACTTACAAATTATCTAAATAATACTGTCGTATCTTTGAAAGAGCATCAATGCCAAATACGTCTGCCAGACATGTGACAAGCCCCTTGCCATGTGCAGTCAGAACTGCACTCCCTCCAGTCCAGCTCCGAAGTTAAAGCATCTGAAGTGTAAATTGTGTGCGGCACAGACACAGCAGCCCACTTTACTTTAACCTTGTTAATGGCAAGCCAGATGGAACCTCTGAGGCCACCCATTGTTCAGGCTTGCATTTTTGTGTAATGCCATGGTGTAGGTCCATAGGGCCTCATGAATTCCCCTCCTCTGAATATATACTGTGCTGTTAAAGGCACTGAAAGGATCAAGCTCTGCTCTGAGAGCAGCTGGCTTTGTATTTTTTAATGGTTGTTAGCAGCAGCAGCAAGTCCATTCTACTCCCCCACTCTCCCCCTGCCCTCCTTAAAATCCTGATCTATCGGTCCTTGAGTAGAACCTGAGTCCTGTGTCCTAATGCAGCATATCATACGTTACCTTGGGTTCACTTTCCTGTATGCTCTTTGAAAATTCTCAGCTTCTTCTGTCCATGCAGCCTTAGATCCTGCTCGAGCAGATCTTAATCACACTAGTAATCATCACTGACTTCATCAACAGTCACAATGTAATTTCTTTCCTACCCAATCCAGGCAAACTGTGCGTGCATAATTTTTGTTACTCATCATCACCTTCTGAAAGTGTGGTCAAATTTCCCTGTCTCGATCTCTTTGAGAGAAGAATGGAAATAAGAGTTCTGAGTAAAGATAGCCCACAAAAGACTCCTCAATCTGAGAAATAAAGGGCAAAAGTTGCAACTGTTACATGCAAAGACCTATTTGTACAATGTCTGTGATGTAGAAGTTAACATTCTACAATGCTTGAGCCATGATTTAGAAACATAAAGACATCTGCTAAGGAAAAATTGCAGTGTATGTAATGAAGGTAGTAAAAAAAACTCACAAGACTACACCTGGCCTTCTAGCAGGTTTCACTGACACCGATGGGATACATGATCAGTGGAGGGCAGAGGGGAGGACTTTCTCCCTGTTTACTGCAGGTGTGGTGCGTGATGATGGGAGCGGGATGAGAAAAGTGCAAAGCCCTTCCTCTCCAATGGGCCTGCCATCAGAAAAGCAAGCTGCACCACAGAAACAGCAGACTGCGGCCAGGCATGTCTGAATTGCAGCACTGAGCAGCAGTGCTCAGGTAGCTTGTTTTCTTCTGGAAGTGAACTCTGATATAGCAGCTCATGAAGACAATGCAGTCATGACCGATATTAGAGGGATGCTGCAAACACTTATCTGTTGTCACAGAATCTGCACAGAGGCTTTTGCAGCACCAGGGTTGATTGGATTATTAAAGGGGCTGAGAAGCCATGGGCAATACTATGGAAAAAATTCTCTAACCTCTTTGAACTCACTTGCTTTTGCACTACTCTGGCAGTGGGAGGAAGGAAATCCACTCACCAAATCCACAGGTCAGTGCCTCATATGGTGCAGCAGGCACGTGACTCATGGATATCTGTTATACTCCTGCTGTTCCCAGCTGGTCTGTGTGCCTTTGGCAACAACAGCCAGGAGGGACCTGAAGCTCAACAGTGCGAACAGAGCCTGCTGTAGCATGAACTAGGGAAGGCAACCTGTGACCTGATCATTTCTTTCCCCCAGGCTGCTCCAGACATGGTCAGGAAGATCAGCTTCTCCTTTCCTACACATGCTTCCCCAAAAGCAGGAGAAATGCCAGCCAAACGCCTTCTGGGGGAGCCTGTAATCCAACATAAAAGCTTTGGGGCAACCACAGCTTGCAGCCAGTGGGGGAGAACAATGAATTGGGGAACTCCAGGACAGACAAATTGGGGGGAAAGGCAAAATACAGTACCTGCCACCTTCTCCCCACAGGAAGAAGGCCAAACTTAAATCCTGTCCCTTATCTTTTACCTAAAGGTGCAACTTAGGAAAGTTATTTTGAATATTACTTCACTAAGATTGTCCTTAAAGGCCACGACATTTTGCCTAAATGTTACCAAGTGGCTCCATGGGGTTCAATGCATAAGGTACAGCAGTTTAATAATTATAAAATTAAAAATATTTCTAATTCCAAATCGTAACTCACAGAGGAGAGAGGTGCCAGAAGAAATAAAGCTGCTGGACTCAGCAAACTCGTTTTTGCCCATTTTGGAGTTCACATGGTAATAAAGCTTATTTTACCTGGTAATTTTCTGTTATATTCAGCACATTATTTTTGAAAGCCAAAGAGATTACTTTTAGCACACTTCCATTGACTGAGAAAAAGCAAACCATCCAGTTGACAAAATACAAGTGCTAGGTAAGGTAAAATAATAAAGCTAAGGTAGAATTTGCAACCAGTAAACACTGCATTTCACCCACTTTTCCCACTTTTTCTATTAATAAGATCCAAGGATGTAGTACACATTTTGAGATTGGACTGGCGACTCTGCTGCTGCCTGCAGTTTTCATGCCTTTCTTTCGTGAGCTCTCTTGAGACTTAAGTTGATATCCCCAGGTGATAGCTGTGTCAAACTCTGTGATGTTTGTCACCTCAGTATAGAAGGGAGATGGATACACCTCCCTTGATTTCAGCATGTTAAGCTTCCTTGCTGCTTTGTTTCTTTCAGAGGCAGCAGTTTGCATTTCCATACTTTGCCCTGCCTCTTACCCTCAGTTACTATCACATGCATATAAGTTAGAAAAAATACATGCAGACTTTTTTTTCCTGTGAAGTCTTGTAGCATGAATTAGTTCAGCTGATATCTCTCTTCTAATAATGATGACAGCAAGAAAACCTAAAGACATCTTGAATAAGGGGAGCCATCAAATCTTCAGGACTTGAATACTCATTTCACTTTCATGGCAATGGGATAATTGAGAGATTTGCATTAAAACTGGTTTGCAATTTTAACTTAGCAAATTAACATTTAATAAAATACTTTCAGAGCTGTTCAGTAGTTATGAGTACATGTTGAAAATTCACTCAACTCCTAGTAAAGACTAGGAAAATAAGCATGTTTGGAAACATCGGGGAATATTCACTATCCTTTTTTGGAAGCCTAGAAAACACGTTTAATGGGTTATATACTGGGCTTCACAAAGTATATGTTACTGATACTTCAGAACACTTTTCAGCATTGCAGTACTACTAGCTTTAAGTCCCGATTTATATAATCCTACTGTTCCACTCGGTGAAAAAATTCCCTTTGAAGAATGGTCACCAAGAAACCTGAAACATGAACTCCTCTCTACATTACAAAGAAATACTCTATCATCAACGCATAGAAAAAGCAGAGGATAGGAATACAATTTCTGCTACAGTGTGTGAATTTATTTTTAATCAGCTCTATCCTATTTAAGAGTGGTTACCATTTTATTACATTTAAGCCTGAAACCATACCACACTTAAAATATTAGCATTGACGTGAAATACCAGAACACTACAACTGGAAATTGTTTTCACATCATTCACAGCACTTCAAATTAATGCAACAGAGGCAGGAAAAAAATAAACAGATTGCTTAGAGGAAGCCGGTAGGGAAGGAAGAGCTGTGATAACATGATACACTCCACTCCTGAAAGCCTGCTGCTCAGATTTGGCAAGTTTTGAGGAGCGACTGCTAAAGGAAGGAAGGGAGCTGAGAAATAACCATCACACACACATTGCTCGTTCATACGCAACCTCCAAACTAGAAGTTAGCAATGAATTAAACCTGGTCACTGCAGTACCGAAAGGCTCTCCTCTAGGCAGATGGGATGTCTGAAGCGTCCCTGGCCAGGTGCAAACTTCCCTATCAACCTTAAATAAACAGCGTGCTTATGAGAGCCTCAGTTCTCCTAATCTCCCCACCTCACGCTATGGTTTAATGGATAAGTTAATGGTGAGGTGGCATCAAAGCATCTCAAACAGGTAGGATTTATGTTTCCCACTCTGTTTTCTTTCTCTGATCAGGAAAAGCAAAAGGTGCAGCTCTTCTAACAACACAGCACATTGTCCTTGCAGGGAATTGATGTGCAATGGGATCTTTTATACACGTTTTGCTGGTGGTCGTACATGGACAGCTTGAATAGCATAAACCTTGTCTGAAACAGCCTCCATTGCCTGTAAGCACCTCCATCCTTTTGGCTGGGCCAAACCCATCTCCCTTTGGGGTTTTGTGTTCCCAATGCAATTCATCACCAGGACACCTGAGCATGGCCACTTCTGTGCTGCGGGGAAGACTTCAAGCAGGGAATACTACATGTTTCATGCCGAGCTGTTCACAGGCCTGCAAACAAATGAACCAGGTGCTGAGCTGCTGTTGCAAGGTCTCATCTGTTCTCTACCTCCCTGTGATTTGGGAGACCAATGTTTCTTCAGCACATACTGCACACTGGGGACAAACAGGTAGCAACAACTGAAGAGTTTTGGGGAAATCACTGGAGACAGCTTTGGCAAGCCTGGGTTCAACTTTATTTAAAATTAACTTTGTGTTCCCAGAGGATCTAAGCATGTGAAGAGGAAGAATCCCAAGACACAGCTGTGTAGTAATTGACATTAGCATGATACGCAGAACTGGCTGCTGGAATGGTTATAATTTTGATAATTAAGCATAAATGATTTACAAGCACATACAAAGGAAAAAGTAACCTTAGGATGCTCAATGATTCCACTGACAATAACCTAAATGTACACTTTTAATGCACACTTAAGAGCTCCATCATGTACGAAGTTACTGACACGAGAAATTTTAAGTTACTGTCCAATTCTGAAGAAATCTGTCTGACATTCCTGAGAAAGGGCATGGCCTGAGGTCAGGGCCAGGGCTACCTCTGCAGCTTGCCCATCTGCTGAGGGGCACGCAGCCATCTAGCTGCAGGGGAATGTCAGCCTGGCCAGGCTGCAGGCCTGCAGCTCTTCCACAGAGGCTCTCTTCCACCGCAGACAGAGCCTGCAGCGCAGGCAAAATTAAGTTATTGGCAGACTCTGCCAACAGGTCTCCAGGGCTGTATATATTACAGCATCCTCAGGAGAGTCCTCCCAGCCATACTGCCGGGCCATGCCAGCAGTCTCAGCCCTCATGTGCATTTGGCAGCAGCACCAGAGCAACCTGTCTGGAAGGCCATGAAGGGAAAGTCATAGAGCAGTCCTTGGAGACACCCACATCCCACACAGCAGCAGCGCACACACCATGCAGCCTCTGTCTTCCATCATTCCATACACACCCAGGAGAATCAGCCCCTCACTCCCTCCACTACCTGCCATGAAGAGCTGAGCACTGCTCACTCTTATTCTTCAATCCCGTCAGCCCCAACCCCACAAATGACTTGTCCAGTGATCTCATTTACCTCATTTCCAGTTCTTAACACCTCCTACCTTCACTTCCATCCTGATTCTGCTCCTCATCATCACATTTAGTTTTTACATTACTAACGTGCGTGACCCATTGCAGAGGTCACAGCTAGATTCTTCAGGGAAATAAGCATTTGTAAGCAAACTTGAACTATCCTTTAGTAAAACAGTGTTGTGGGTTTTTTGTTGTTTATTTTGGAAACAGATTTAAGTCTTTATACATTAACCAGTCCTTGTGGAATCTTTTTTAACTAAGCGAGAATCTGCTTTAAAAAAGAAAAAAAAAAAAAACAATTTCAAGTTAATTGAAAATGGATTTATATGCCACAAACTGCAGTACTCTACAGTGTAACAAAATATGCAAGCTTAAGCAAATTTACCACCTGCTACCACTGAAAGGGAACATGGCAGTGTCCCCTTCCCAACACAGCATCTCATTATAGCAGATGGATGTTTCCACTACAGTGATTACTGTGTATACAGCATCATGAGTAATTCCCAGACTAACAGCACTTCGTATTTCATAGACTTTTTCACATAGAGTATAAATCATAATCTGTAGTTCACAAAATGTTTGCAGGTTTGTGAAAACTCTCAACTGACCTTACACAGGCAAGATGCAATGTCATTACATTGCTGCTTTTGCTGTTGCCTGGTCTAAGAGAGTAAGGTAAAACCAATATGCTGGTATAGCTGCATTCTGCCTCACGCCATGTCCTGCAGTACAGAAATTATGTACAATAAAGCACTCACCAAGAAAGAATTGGGAGAACAGAGCACACAGTGTGACACAGATTAAGGACTGCTGGCTGGTTAGAACATGTCCTACTAATGCAACACACTCAGCACCTTTTGCAGCCAGTCATGCACGATCCTAGCTACCAACGACTGCAATAAAGTAAGCCAGGTTACAAAGCTGGGATTCGCCATGAATTCCACAGAATCACTTTATTACACAACTACCTGGTTCACCTGGTGAAAGTTTGGAGTAGAAAGGGAATATGACTGCCAGCATAAGAAAAAAGCATTGATCTGTTTGTGTCAGCTTTACCTTGCAAATATAAAAACTACTTTTTTGAACTGATGAGGACATCAATGTGTACATCTCATTCTGAATTGATCTGATTAAGTCATCTTTCAGCTAGAGCAACCTTTTATAAATCTAATATATGCACATACAATAGCAAGAGCACACAATATACATATACAATATAAATGTACAAAATCTTTTTTAAAATTTTTCTTAATTGAAGTCAACCTTCTATAAAATGCATCTAAACCTTACACCAAAGGCTATTATTATTCTGCCAAATTCAAAAGCTTTCAAACTTGATTAATTCATATTAATTCATATTTTACACAAGAATTAAGAAATGGGGGTCACTAAGTAAAAAAGATGTAACAATTTGTATATACTAAGGTGTACTCGTGAAGATTTTATGGACAGCCGTCACCATATTCAGCCATCACCATACTGAAGTATCTCAGACATTCGAGTTCACCTGGCAGTTGAGGACAATTACAACTACCACTTACAAAGAAAAGCAACATGCTTCTTTGTTGGCTTTTCATTCAAATTAGCAGCTACAAAGAGAGGAGAAACACAAGAACCAATAGCCACTTCAACTAAGAAGACAACCAATAATTCAGATTTCTGAAACCCTCTGAACTCGACCGCATTATTACAAAAGGTATTTTCTGATGAGTTCTTATTTTGAAAAGAATGGGGGCAGTACAGGCTAAACCCTAGAAAGCAAAGCAGAAGAAATTGTCTCTTCATGGCAGTTCGTGGCAAGGAAATGACTCAGCTGAGGCAAATTAGAGTCCATTTGGAGACGTTGATTCCAAGAGCACAGTGAGTCTGCAGGCAGAAATCTATCAGAGCAGCTGCACTGGCAGAAATTTCAACCTTCACAAGCACATAAGCCTCAAAATGCTATCTGCAGCAATTCTGATGAGTCTTCTCTAGCTAAGCAGCAAATTTTTGTTGTGAAAGGAACATGCGAGGAAACTGAGGAATATTGTCTACCTATTTTTCACAAAGAAAAAGCAAAAATTTCATCATAAAAAGTCAAATATAGTTTCTAAGTCATGCAAAAATTGTTTTGAATTCCCTTTCCCTCTAACTCAGCAAACTATCTACTCTGCCCTGCAAGCTACTGCCTACCAAACTTGGAGGCAGCTCTCGGTACTCTGAGGCAGAGATGCAAAACCTCCCACACCCCACTCTCCATTTACAGGAATCTTAGTTATCTATAATTTTTTTCTTAAGGGTGTCCAAAAGAAAATTAAGAGAAGCAGGCTTATAGCCAGGATGTTTGAATCGCTACTAGAGGACACAGACTTCCAACAAAAATCCTGGAAAGTGGGTCTTCCAGCTTAAAAAAAATGTATATTTCACTGCACTTATTACACCTTCTCATACGTGAATAACCGAAATCATTCTCTATAACAGCATTAGTTCAGCACCTGCCCGTCCTGCCTACTTATTTAACCACAGAGAGGGCTGGCAAGCGTCACAAAATGGCTGATAAGAAGCAACCTCATTTTACCCTTAGAATTCAAACAGGGAGCAGACTCTGAGATTAAGCAGCCCTGAGGATTGTTCCTGCCCAGCCAAACACTCCCTGTTTCCCCACGCCTGCGGCTCTCCCAGGGCTGTGGGGCACAGCGGCTATGGTAGCCTTCGCATCTGGTGCAGCTTCTCCAGCAGCCCAGTGAGATGGCAGGAAGGAAGCCAAAGGGTGGCTGCGTCCGTGGGGACGGTCTGAGGCCTGCTGCAGCGCACTGCAGTTCCTCCTGCTTTCCCTTCTTTTTCCTCCGTGAAAGACAGAAAAAATTATGGTGATCATTTTTTCTCCATTTCCCTCAGGTGCACGTCAGAGCTAAAAAATGCAAAAGGATGGTTTCAGCCTTCATGTGATCTGTTTGGAAAGTTGTAAGCTTGAGAAGGTGCTTAAATCTCATGTATGTCCTATTATTTACTATCAAAAAGACAATGATAATATGTGAAGATTAAAGACTGAGTTGCAGATTGTGGCTATCTCCTTAGTTTAGCTGTATTTTATAGTGCTTTAATTTAATTAGCAGATGTAGCTTTAGGAGTAGCACCAGAATCCACACAGAATCTATCAGTCAGAACATGAGCTCTGAGATCCATAACTTTTTTTCTCTGTTAGGTGGGACTGCAGAACAAAACACGTAGTCCTTCTTTGCACGTGACACTGAAACCCCTTTTATATGCACTTCAAACAAGCAAGACAAAAATATGATTGTGTGTATATGTATATATGCCTGAACTCACCTAATTTTTAGACATGGAAAGTTGTCTTTCTCTAGACAATATCATCTTTGAAACTGATTGTACAAATGAAAGATTAAGTCCTCATTCTTTTAAAACAAACTAATGAATTTTGAACGATGACAGACAAGAACAAACAGACCATTTTCTTTAAATCCATTTATAACCTATGAAAGGACATTCCTTGGTGACAAGTTTGCATTGAAAAGGAATTCACATTTGAAAAGCTAGAACAAAAAGAGATGATAGCAAATGTTTTTAAGCACCAGAGTCGTAACTTTTTCTCATGTACAGACCGCACCTGTATTCTGCAATAGCCATGAGGGGCCTTCAGCAGATCACAAGTAAGATTCAGATTTCCAACGCTTACTACCGCAGCTTGTAAGAAATACGGCTAATTAAGTACAAGGACTGTAGGATCAGATCTTGAATTATTAAACCAAAAAATGTTAGTCAAAGGCATTTACTATACAAAATACTTAACACATTTTTACTCAGCAGACGTTGGGTTTCTCCAATAAAAAAATTCTTCAGTTAATCTCCTCAAATAATATAAATTGCTTGCATCAACAAACATAGTACAATTAGCTTGTTACCCTTAAACTGAGTTTAAAATAAGCAAATTGTTTGATGACTTTGATGTTTTCCACCCAAAATGTGCTGGCTAATTTTTCCATTCCAGTTCCCATTCCAATCTTTTAACTGCCTTAATCTCCTGCCCTCAGATGTTGACCTTGTAAGAACAGAGGTCATAGGTTAGCACAGACAGACCTCAAAAGATCTGGACTATCAATTCATGCCTGAAAGATTTCTCTTCCACAAAAGAGCCACTAAAAAAGCAAATTCCAAAATCCAGCTCCACAAACCATATAAAAATAAACTTGTTGATATGCTACATTCACAACTATTCTTAAAAAAAAAAAAAAAAAAGACTAGATGCAATACACCATAAATTCATTTCTGTAGGATACTAAAATAAAAACAGTGGCACCAACACAGGATAATGACCAAACTTCAAAGATAAAAATGAAAAGCTCTAGACAGGAGAGAATTGAGAGCCTGCATCTTTAACCCATGGAAATGTGCAAGGTATGTTTTAAATATCTATAATCTTTATATTCTAAAGTAAGATTTTTCTACAACAGGCATTTTTAAACATGATTTGTTTTCTTTTAAGAATGAAGGTTAAGCATAACTAACTGAGACAATCAAACAGCAGCAGTTTATATAAATTTACTGATTATCTGTGAGACCGCTCACCTCATTTTCTTGCTGTAATCAGCTATACAACAGATTCCTTGCTGCTTGTTTGGACAATGGGAGTACAGCTCTCATTAAAAAAAAAAAAAACAAAAAACACCCAAAGAAACAAACATGCCAGACATTTCTTTCCTAAGCATAAATGAAGCGTATAGATTGTAAGGGAAAACAATAACTTTGTGAGGTTCCAGCGAGTTAGAAATATGATAGCAAGAACAATTCCTTTCTGAGCTCAAAGCAAAACCTGTAGTTTACACAATGTACACATGACAAAAATTCTGGAACTGAAGTGATTAATAATCTCATGTTTAATAAAATTCCACAGTGCTATTTAACAAAAAGTAAATTAAAACATTTTATGGATTCCTTCTTTACCTACAAAAATTCATGAGCTTAGCGCATTTTAACTAATTAAGAGGAGAAGAGGCAGGCACATATTCCCAGCAGCAATTATGTGAGCTGATAACCATGATTTCCCCAACATATATCAAAGTCCAAAACTTGGAAAGATTAACCCAATCAATAAGAACTCAAAGATTTTTGAAATACTCATTAGAAAGAAGTTTTTTTGCTATGAATAACTTGGGGAAAAATAACATGAGTAAACCTTTCAAAAGGTAAATAAGACTTTTCTTTATATATGAGATATTTACAATTTCTAATCCTATTGCCAACTACTGATGATTGCCTTCTATTAACAGAAGAAACAAAACCGCCTAATTTTAAGGAACAACTAATCTCATTGCACAGACACACTGACACACACGCTATTCTCTTTGTTTTGTATGATTAGTTTAGCACAACAAAAAGGTAGAGGCATCAATTTTCAGCACTAGCAAATCTGAAGCTGAATTTGAACCCTTCAGCTATTTCAATTTTCTGTATTGGTCAGAAGATATCCATTTATCATTGAGAAATCAAAGTGTTCTGGTTAAACTTTGATGCAAAGGCTGTTGCAACATTAATTGCAGACAAAGAAATAAGAGCAGTCTGTGGTTTGCTATTGTTTTCAGAGCCGTCTGAAGTAAATTAAACGTCTAGCATTTAAGCTGTCCAATGGCTAGAAGAGAAAAACTCCAAGAAACTTCTAGGCTAAAGAAAGCCATTCAGCACAAGACTGCTGCAATTTAAATGATTTTTATTTTACTTTCAACTATTCATTGTAAAAGATATAGTGCCAGGAGACTCAATACCTATAAGATTATAAATGAATGGAGATCAAAGACAAGAAATTGTTTAGCTCACTCCCATATTTCACAGTGACCCTTCACAACTCCTTCCTCCTTAACCATTCCCTGGGTCTGTTACTGAGCAAACCCAGCTCCATCTACTTCATCAATACTGCCAGCCTTGGCTTGCTGTTTCTCCAGCTCTGCTATAGCCACCTTTGTTCTTTTACGCATATGTGAAATCAGTCCCTTCACCCTTTTCCTGCAGTGTCTCAGTATGCTTTCAAAGAAAAGCAAGCAGCAACCTAGCAGATAGTCAGAAGGGCACTCAGGCTAATTTCCACTCTTTACCTACAAATTCAGCATTTGAAGAGCAAGAAATAATTTATACTGCATTAACTGTCTGAACTATAAGACAGTGCGCTATGTGTCCTGCATGGTCTTTTCTCACTTACTGCTTGGAAGCAAACATGATAGTTCAATACTACTTCTTAAGTCTATTAGTTTATTCAGTGCCTGGATTCACATGAAAATTCACCTAAATCTTGAACACAATACAGCAGCATTGATATTTTTTCAGTCTAATCACATGACATTCAACAACACTGAGTGCCAGGTCCTGAATTCGGGTCATAATATCCTGATTCAGCAACACAAACTCAGGAAAGAGTGTTGCAAAGTCTGCTGCATGCTGCTCAGCAGAAAAGGATCTGGGGGTGCTCGCCAACAGTGGGCTGAACACAAGTCCGCAGTGTGCCCAGATGGCCAAGAAGGCCAACAGCATGCATTTGGATTGCATGTCATCAGCAGGACGAAGCAAGTGAAGCAATTGCCCCTTGAAAGCCCAGACTGCACCTCAAATGCTGGGTCCGGTTTCAGGTCCTCCACTATGAGAAGGATATTGAGTTGCTCGAGCATGTGCAAAGAAGAGCAACAATGCCAGTGAAGGGACTCGAAAACAAGAATTATGAACAGTGATGGAAGGAATTTCCTTCAGGGGTCTGTCTTGGGACTGGTGCTCTGTATCATCTCTAACAACCTAGACAGTGGGAGTGCATTCTTAGCAAGTTTGCAAATGACATCAAGCTGAGTGATGCAGATGATACTACAAGGAGGAAGGGATACCATCCAGAGGGACCTTGACAGGCTTGAAAAGTGGACACACGTGACCCTAATGAGGTTTAACAAGGCCAAGTACAAGGTGCTGCACCTTAGTCACAGTTCTGACTTGAGTTCAGACTGGGAGAACTCACTGAAAGCAGCTCGGTGGAGAAGGACATGGGGTTTCTGGTGAATGAAAAGTTGACACAAGCCAACAACGAGCGCTTGCACCTCTGAAGGCAAACTGTATCCAGGGCTGCATCAAAAGAGGGCTGGCCAGTTTCATTTCAGATCGGCAAGAAGAGATATGCTGGAATCACCTGAGTCACCACAGGACTGTAAAGCAGGTGCTTCGTTCTCACCTCAGCTTCAGCTCCTTACACATTAGCTGCTGTCTTAGCATAGCAATCTTTCAAAAGGGAGGAAACTGATTCAGTTCTGATCTCTTTGCACTCCCTGAAGATCCCCCTATCAACTTTTTGGATTACAACTTGGAGGCTGGGAAAATCTACGTTTCTCATAAGACACAATCTTCAATGGTATGCCCCCTTCAGCCAAGAACCTGAGTTAGTTCTCTCCTCCTCAAACTCTTCTCTTCCCTCTCATCCCTGATCTACCTCAAGTCCATCTCTGTTTGCACATCCCTATTCCTTCCTAATCTCTTCCCTATTCATTGAACTTGCAGCATCATCTTGTCCAAGTCACCCAGCTTGAAGGACCCTTCTGAGCTCTGCTGTTTCTTCTCTGACAAGCTTCCTATAATCAGAAGAAGCAACTGCATTCTGTTCTGCTGCTTCTGGATGGAGGCTCTCGTTCTTTTTGCCTAAATAAAACTACCTTTCCTGGTGTAAACATGCCCTTAAAACCAAGTGTTTTTTTCAGGACATAGCAGATGTCTTATTGCCTGTTTGAGAAGAACTCCAGCACATGTAGGCACACTCACAGAGGTGAGGGGGCCACAGTGGGAATAACTGCAGTGTGACTGCACCACTACAGAGATGACTACCTCTGTGACACATTCCTCTTACATAATGAACTGCTGAGCTTCTTGACAAAATAAGATATTGAAGTAAATGCACATTTATAAATGATTCATATTTAAGCAGGTTTGATCTTTAAGTGTCAAGGACAGAAACATGAAGCCGCAGCTAATAAAAGAAACAGCTGCAGCAATTTGGAATTATATTACTGTATTACTGTATTAAAGGACTCCAGAACTTTTATTTCTGAGCTACAGATTTGCCAACAGAGGTAAATCAAAGGCAATGTTTTGGGAATACCACACTTAGCAGCTAGGCTATAGTTCAGTTTTGTCCAACTTTCAAGTCCCCGCAGTTTACTTAAGATGGCGCTTCTTTCTCCATCATCTGGAATCGCTATTATAATCTTCCTTTTGGTTTATATATTTATGATGTGCCTTCAGTATGATTCCTACGTGATGCTGGAGTGCACCACACCAAAAAAAGCAAGGAAATGCAACTGTTTTTCCGAAATAAAACGGATTTGGGGCTTCATTTTTCCAGTGCAATACAGCAGACTTTGTGCATCTTTTTTGATGAATGTCCTCTTCCCTATTCTTTTCAAAGCACAGGCTCAATACTTGCTGAATTGGCCCTTGAAAATGTATACACATTTTTTATTATTTCTTTTCTACTTGAAAGGAGTATATTAATTTAGTAGTATCGAAATAAACAGCAAGAAATTTGAATTAATGAAGAAAATATTAGTTATATTAGGAAGATTTTTAGAAATTGAAATGGTGCTTTGTATTTACTGAAACTAACATCTATTCCATATCATAATCTCTCAAGTTACACAAAATTTCCAAATGTGCAACACTTCAATTCTTTCTTGCTTCCAAATTCCTTGAGATATGGTGAATCATTACTACAGGACTAGAAAAGCAGTTGATATGTTTTGTGAAGTTTTCATTTCTTTCCTTCTGAATTAACACTATTATGCACTATTTTCTGTGCAAAATGAGCTCTCATGAGATGATGAGGAACAGTGTTTTCCAATAGAGAGATCTTAACTGTCTTATTGAAAGAAACAGTATTGCTTTGATTTTTCTTAAGTTGCTCAAAGTTTTGAAGTTGTTCAAAATATACACAGAATGTAAAACAAAAACATTTCTTTGTGCCATTAGTTATATAAATTAACTTATCCTGTCTCAAAATCTCCTCAAAAGTAAAGCACATACCTGTCTAACTAACATAAAAACAATCAAGCGCTACTGGAAGAATTAAGCTCCTAAAAGGTGAACAGGGTAAGGAATACCATCATAAGCTCCTCCAACTGCAACAGGATCTCAGCAGCTGATCAGAACAGCAGCAAATTAAACTGGGGCGGCTGAAAAGGTTACCCCCTTTCTTCTATAGGTTGCAGCTCCAGAGCTTCATTCTCTAAGCAGCTTTTTGCAGCCTGGCATACTGAAAAAGCTTAAATGTCCATGATACTCTGTAGCAATTTGCTCCTCCGGGCCCAAAGTGAAGATTCCAGTTTGATCATCAGATACAAGAGAACACCATAGCACAGGCTTAAATATATGCTGGTGTTTTACTGTAAATGGGAGACAGCTCATCACTTGATGAAAGGTGGCAAGATACTCTGAAAACACAAGGCCCAAGAAGACATCCAATTAAAGAAAAATATTCTGCATTCTGAAAACAGGGTATATACTTAAGCAACCCATCTGCTGTGCAGGGATAGCTTTACTCTACACGAGGCTGTATAAAATTGACACCAGCCTACTCACTTCATCTGTTCCTTGTACTTCCTCAGAATTTTATCTACTTACTTTAACAACAAATTTGTATTTATTACAAACATTATGGAAAATTTGGGGCCTATTTCTTCTCAACTGTGAACTCATACAAACAGATACCACAGACAACTTTATTCAGTCTCTACTCTGTTCGTACTGCAAGCTCCTAATGAAGAAAATCAGCCTTAGACACCACTTGGTGAAAATCGGTCAAACCTGCCACCAGGTTTCCAGCTCTTCCCTCAGCACAGAAATTTGCATTCACTTGAAACACATGAGTAGCCCTACCAGAAGGTACGTATGATTGAAAGGAAGTATGTATTTTACTGTGTTTTGTTGATTCCTGTGCCTAACTGCAAAGCCCAATTCCTGCCTTCACATGAGCAATTAGGCTGAAGCACAGCATGGCCATGGGAGTTTACGAGTAGCACGGGATCTGAAAAACACAGCCCTTACTTTCAAGCTGCCTTCTGGTGAATTTGATAGTTAAAAACATGTGAAACAAACAGCAGCCTTTTCAATGAATGAGGAAATGCCTGCACTGCCACACAGCATACTACAGCACTGTGCCTGGGTACCCCAAAATAACTAACTGATCTTCGTCTACAGGCACTGCAGCTTGTTAGGGACAAAATCAAGCTTTGTAGCCACTAACTAGTGGGCACTTGGCTTTGTAAATTAAATAATGTTCTCTAAAACCGAAATTTGGAATGTGGTTTCCTAAGAGTCCTCTGAAAAACAGAAGGCTTTATTCTAATAATGCATATATTATTCTGCACAACTGTAACATTCCTTTGCCTAGCCCAGCATTTCAATAATTGATCTTTTGGCTCTGCATCCTGGCTTGCAACTGCTTGAGAAATGGAAGTAGGCAGGAAGAGAAAGTCATCATCTTTTGAGGAAGCAATTCCCACTGCTGCATGCTAGACCTGGGGGTAGAAGATAGGCAAGTCAAAGCTTGTTTTCTTCTGAAAGGTAAGGGTTTCCAGCTTGTGCTCTCGCTCTGGGTACTTGTTCTTCCATAGCTCCTACAGCTGGCACTTCCAGAAGACTGAAGTTTACGTGTAACACCCCAGTCTGAAGACAGAATCATGCCAAGTAACGTACTGTCCATAGATGCTGGTTGCTATACACTCTGGTTAGTGGCAGTTGTTTTGTATTCATGATCTTAAGCCATCTTCCTTTCATCTTCCTTTCATCTTTTGCTGAAGAAAATACCCAGTTTTGGATATATGATTCCGTTCTCATCACACTAGACATGCTGAGTCCGGGAAGCGTGCCTGTATATTTGGTATGGAGCCAGTCTGTGGCTGCTCAGCTCACTTAAACACAGATGGATGATTTAGAGATTTTAACAAGGGCTGTCTAATGAATATATGCAGTAACACTTCTCAGAGGCTTGTAACTTAGACTTGGATGGCTCTGCACAAAGACGAGGGAAGATTAACCCCCTGCCCTAGAGATCCATCTCCAAGCCAGCTTTCAAGCCTCCATTCCAAAACACCAAGTGACAGCTATTTTTAAGTTTCCTATTTTTAACTCTCTTAATTAAGCCCTCTGGTTTTACCCCACTCCTGTAAAAAAACAGGGCTGTTGTTACACCTTCCAAAAAGTGGTTAGCCTACACACAGAAGAAAGTACAGAATTCCCCAAGTACATTTTTCCCTTATGATTATAGTCCAGCAAAGATTTAAGTGTTTGAAAGTATGTGCAGTAGTGCAAAGTTCTCAGGTTTGGTTGTTTTTTTTTTTAAATGTTTTTTGTTTGTTTGTTTTAAAGCTAGCAGCATTGTGCTGCTGAATTACTCCTGTGATTTGTATTTCTTTGGTGGCTTATTATGGCATAGCTAGAAAGTATGAAAAATAAGATCATCTAAGAAAGGTGATAAACCAAACTGAGATATCCTATTATCTAAGGAAGTGTGAATTCTTAACTATATAAGTTTCTGTACAAATAATCTCAAATTCTGATTAAGGAAATAAGTTGTGTCCAGCTCTTCTCAGGCACTTAAGAGCACCATCTATTCATCCTGTGCAGATTAGGTGTTGGTATTGAAGAGATGCCTAAACCTCTATGTGCAAGAGATGGAAAGCAAAACTTTCTTATTTCCTACAGTCTCTTCTTAGGTACTTGCTTCTGTTGGAAACAGCATGTTAAGTCACAGGGACCTCATCTCACATGATAGTTTTTATGAAAAAGAACAAAAACCATGGCGGTCTTCACAATGCCACATGCAGTGTAATCCCTGAGATGCTCGGAAAAAGCAAACAGCGAACAAAATACACTACACTTGAAAAACAGCAAAAAGAATGAAAATTGGAAAGGAACAAATTCTTACTATCTAAAACTAATTGAAAGACAGCCAGGGAAAAGGAGATATTCACATTTTAAACTCTGACATGCCATCCTCAGGTAACGTCCTTTTGCAAGGCCGCGTTTTTAAGAAATATGCACAAAACTGCGTGACTTCTCTGCCAGTTTCCTCTTTAGAAAAGGGCAGAAGTATACACACTGCCTACCTAGGAGAGGAGCAGTAAAGTTCAGCCCTTTGACAGTTAGATGCTGACACCATTTTGTGTCGAAGGGAAAAGCTCTGAGGTTTTCATCCGTCCTCCGTGCAGCTGCTCTCCCTCACTTCCTTTGCCCTGGTGCCCTTTGATGCTATGGCAGGGCCTGAAGCGGGTCCCCAGGGGACAGCTGCATGCTGGTGCTGGCAGAGGGGTAAGACACACAGGAGTAGAAGTACCCCTTCCAGAAGGGCTCTCCCCAGCCTCCTTGTCCCCATCATTTTGAAAGTATGGCTTTTATGATCTTCTCCCATTTCCTACTAGCTCAGTGTTCTCCTTCACAGCTTGTACCACCCCAATTATTCAATATCCATCACAAAAACCTGCTCAGCTTGAGCCATCAAAAGCTTTTCTATGAGAATTAGACACATGAGGACGATTTAGCCAGTGAAGATGGAATTTGATATAATCTGAAATTTGAAATGACTGTATCTCATAACTTTTGTTTCCTATACTAGCTCTCCTAGTTCTACTAACTTCAGCCCAGATGCTCTCAATAGTACACCACAGTGCCATCGCCTCTAAGAGCTGCTTGCGCAGAATATAAGCTCTTAAAGATGCACTATGTGAAAAAGACTTGCAACTTTCTTATTATAACCTAACTTTGGATCACCTGCAGAATGCCTTCAGACTTCATTTTCTGACTCAGACACAAACTAATTATAAGCAACAGTTCATCAGGGAAATATTTTATTATTTGATACAGCCCCCTGCCTCAAGTGGCTGTATTTCAGCTGGCAATTTAGAAATATTTGGAAATTATGCTTTCTGTCATGTCTGAGAATTACTAAAAAATATCACATCATAACACAAAAAACGCTTCTTTTTTAGTTGTCTCTCATTAGCAGTTGTCTACACTGGAAAAGGTTTTCGAAGTGTTACATCTGTGCTGCAGTGTTCCTTACAATTTAACCAATTGAGTTACAAATACAAGGCTATCTCACTAGCCGCATGCCTAGAACAAAATTCAGCACGTACAGTCTTTTCAGCGGCAATATTTAATTTCTAGCAAACTTCAGCTCCCTTCTTCACGCTCTACTTGCAGGGTTGTTCTGTAAAGCAAGTCGGTGGAATGTTTCACATCAAAATCAAAATCTCAGAACACCCCATTTGCTACAGGTTTAAATCCAAACCACTTACTGATGCAGTTCATCTGGGCCAGATGGGTGCATCTCAGCCACAAGTGTTGTTAGTGGAGGATAAAATTTCATAAACTGGGATTAGGAGATGGAGCTATACCCTTACTTCTTCCTTGTCTTTTCCCTCTTGAGTCACTGTTTCTATTTTGGTGTAAATACTTCAAAACCAAACAAGAAAAAAAACATTTGTCCCTCTCCCCCTCCAAAATGTTCCACTTGAATTAAGTGCCAATCCAATCAGGTACAACTCTACAAACACTCTGCTGAAAAAGTATCAGTCAGAAATATTTACAGATACTGGATAATATTTTCAGGTCTCAAAGATAACCCTAGCTTCTAGTCCTGAGAGCATCACTCATCTTCTCTGCTAATACTGTGCCAAAGACCTAACATTTATTTGAATATTTACCATACTAAATAATATTTTTCCAGGTATAAATGTGAAAAAAAAAAAAAAAGAAAGAAAAATAAAATTCAGAGTGATAAAATGGTCCTTCACACAGTTTTGTTCTAGTTTAATTACAAACACTGAAGTGTTTTGGGGAAAAAGAAACAAAACAAAACATAATTCTTTTTTCCCTATTCCAAATCTAATCATAAGATGGCTGGCTAAGTTCTGATTTTATTTATTCTACTCTAAATCAAGATTTCATGGACTTCGCTACAAGTCACGGAGCAGATGATTAAGACAAGAATTCAGAGCGCATTATCTTTTTCACATCAGCTCCTGGTGGTCATTCTTAGAGAGCAGCACAAAGTACTTCTGAGTCAGATGACTACTGATGCCAAGCAAAACAAGTGGTCAGCAACTGATAAGGGCTCCTAGGAAAGGAATTGCATCCTGTTGTGCAGCCTGTTCAATCCCTGGGTGTCTTAGGAAGTCAAGCGCCAAGAGCTGCCCCTTCACATTTATGCGGTAGCAGGGCAGCTCTGAACCCAGCACCTGTCAGACTTAAATCCCAGCAGAGCATCATTCAGATGTCTCCACCCTAGTCCAAATTACTCTTAACATTTTGGAAAAAAAAAACAAAAAAAAAAACCAACACATAAGACACATGGATATTACAAAAGCTTAAAGTAAGGGAACCTAAAGCCTGCCAGCTGCCTATGGACAGAGTTTCATTTCATGCAGACCACAAAAGACTTTCTCTTCCCCATACTAGTATGTGTTAACATGCTGGCTGAGAAATATGCCAAAGTGGCCTGTGCAACTGTGAGCAATTACATACCTTTCCCTCACCTTGTTATAAACTTAACATGGCCAACAGCAATGTTGAGGGGGAATTATTATCAAAGCAATGTCCTCACAGCAACAATATTCAGCAAATTACTGAGAGACTGAGTCTATTGGGGAAACACCACAAAAATCGACAAACCAGCAACATCTGGTCACCTCAGCATCACGGCTTTTTTCACCTCTCCCTTCATGTTTTGCTTGCTCTTCCCTTTCTCTTTCCATCTTTGATACCTATAACCATTTTTGCCATTCTTTCCTTCTGCCCTGAATCCTGCCCACACCACTAACAGCCATGGGATCCATTTAAACAGAAGTTTCAAAACCTGCAGTGAGGCTGGCCCCTCATGCTGTTACACTGATAATATGGAAAAGAGACAAACACCAGAACATGGAATTAACTTTCATAAACAGAAGCAGTTTTCCATTCTGCTGTGAAATCTTAAAAGAAATCTTCTACTATGCATATTGGAGATGCACTTTTTCATTGGCAAGGTGCTTAAACAAAATCATTTTCCTTCAAGAAAGACACTGTTCATCATCAAAAGATAACATCAGTGCTACTTCAGGAAGTTCAAATTTCAGGCTTTTTTGGAGTCTTACTCACTTGAAAGAAAGAATTTGAAGGTAGAGGTGGGTTTTTTGCCTATGTTCACATATTCAAATTAACTCAGTGGAAATCTGAATTTTTCCTTCTTCGTAGTAAGGTGAACATCAACAATGTTTTCCAGGATATATCTGTCCAATTTTGACTATGCTTTAGATTTGAAAAAGTGTCACTGAAAGTAGGATTCATCTTACTTATCTTTAGAGACTTGCAAAGGAAATGCCTACAGCATTGGAGCTAGACTTTTTCTGAAGTCCATGACAACCACGAGGCAAGGCTCATCCCATGTATTTTAGATGCTTTCCTAGGATGAATTACATTCTAAAAGTATCACTTCCTCTGCACTGACTACCCTGCTGTGCGCTACAGATATTTACATTTGTTCAAATCCCTCCTTAAATATATATTATTTTTCCTGGTCTATTTATGACCTGTCAATTTAGACTTCAAGGTTTTTGAAGCAAGGATTGTCCTTCTTCATACACAGACGTGCAACAAACAGAACAAAAGCATAATGACTGCAGCCTTTGTTTGTTGCCACATTACAAAACATTAACAACAATGATAATGCTATGAATATTGGAAGCATACCTTAAAAAAAAAAAAAAGGAAAAAAAGATTTGTCACAGCCACTGCATGCAACACAACACTGAGAGGTCAAATACGGTGACCAACCAAATAGGAAGCTTTGTCCTGCTTACAAAGTCTGCCCTTGTTGTGGTTATGGACTCTGATCTGTTACAGCAGCAATAAATTTTGTTCATGGTCCTTAGATTTTACAAAGAAAGTGAAAGAGGGACAATTATCATGTTGACTCCAGTCCTTAATTAAAAAAAAAAAAAAAAAAAAAAGAGAATGAGAAAAAAGAAGAAAATGAGAATGAAAACAAGAAAAAGAATAAGAACAAAAAGAAGAAAACGAGAAAAAAAGAAAAAAAAAGAAAAAAGGAAAAGAAGAAAGAGGAAGCCTTTTGAACAGAGGGTGAGGACAAGCAGAGTTCATCTGTATCCAGCAAATATTCTCATCCCTATTTTCCAGAGGCTGGGCAACACCACCTTTCCAGGTGACCATATCTTTCCCAAGCTATTCTTAGTTCCAGAATTTGCAATGGAAGAGAGCCATTTCTCTGTCATGCTGTAAATCATAAATTGCAGGGAAAACTTGGCTGCTGGGATGCTCTGAACGGGCTGTATATTCACAAGCTATATTTTCCCCTTGATCTCAGCAATGACATATTGGGCTTGGCCAACGTCATGAGGAAAAAGGAGATTCAGGTAAAGGTGAGAGCCACGTAAAATACAAGCACTTTTGGGAGGAAAGGCTGTCCTTAGGAAATAAAGTGCAGGTAGCGCCATAGTGAAGAGGATTACAGAACTTTGTCATGCCATCAGATGCAGAGAGTAAAGTAAAACAACAGAAGTCAGACTGCTGCACTTGCATAAGTGCATCTCTGGAGATTAAACTTTAACCTGTAAAATATTATTGCAATACCACTTCAGACCACCAACCATTATGACTTTCAGAAACATTAGATACCCTTTTCACTGAGTAAAAATATAATTAACCAAATAACACACGCCTCACTAATATTACTTTCAACCTTTCTGTATAGAACCACTGATGCACAATTTAAAATGTCACTGCACACAACAGTCTCTTTAGCACGCACAGTTCTCAACTAAACACGACATTACTTCACCTGTATTCAGACCAACCTGTCTTCGCACTCCATCTGCAGTATTTTCAAAACAGTATTACAATCCTTTGCAGACTTCCTCTAATTCAATAAAACCTTCTCAAGAAAAACCAATCAAGTGAGTGATTTATGTAGTTGTACAGGTACAGCTTAATAGCCTTAATCAAATTACTACGCTACATATAGAAGTATATTTACACAGAAGAGCTTCCCTACACAAATCAATAAAGGCTGAAAACATAACTTCGAGAAAAACTTGCAAGTAAAGAGAAAAAAAGAAGGGTAAAATAACAAAGTAAGGTAATTACCTATCTCCCTTTGGTTTTCTTTTTTGTACTGTCTTCCCTTTGGGTCGTCTTTCACTTCCTAAACAGGGGCTCCCACCAGGGCCTGTTACCCGTATTGATTCAAGGCCTTTGGAAGATTTCTTGTAAGTAAATTCCACTGGTTCTCCTTCTTTTAGGCTTCTAAATCCTTCCATGTAAAGCTTGCTCTGCAAATAGGAAAAACACTCTTGGTTACCATTGTCTTAAAAACAATATTTACATTCAGAATCAACAGGACAAATTATTCTGTCTGCTATTCTAAAAAATATACAGGTTGAGTAACAGCTTCCTCTGCATGAGCTAGCAGACAATACTACAAATTTCAGTCCTGGATACACTGAAAACACTGCTCAACACTGAACGAGTAATGTTTTTTTTCAGCATGAACAAAATTGAAATAATATTTTCTTCATCTATGTTGAACACTATTGATCTAAGAAGGCAGAGAAGTGCTGCAACCTTAAAAATTCCAGGACAGCTGTGAGTGAAAAATCTTTTGAAATGAAATAGAAAGTAAAGATCTGTATTTTCATTCATAGAAAAGGAAATTATTAACACAGGAACAAGTGAAATAAATACTAGTATGTTGTCTGATATTACATAGTAGCAACACAATCTTGGATCAACTGAAATCAGCAGAAGCTCACCACTGATTTTAATGTAATGAAAATTTTAATATTGATTCCTATAAATTACATACAATAGTTAATTTATAACCCAGGACCAAAGTGATGAATTTAACTCTTAAATAAAATGACTGTCAAGTTAAGTTAGACAACTTATTTTTTGGGAAAAAAACCCCACAAGAGACACTGCTTGTACTAACCATTTATTTTAGAAGATACACATTAAATGAGTGAGATCAGTTGGACTTACAGAATATTTTACAAAACCTCTGTCCATTTCCAAATGCATTCTCTATTTTTTATACAAGAGTTACAAAACACGTTTTATTCTCCTGCTCATGAACTCTTCACAGCAAAGAAAGCAATTTATCAGTTGATACTTACCAGCTCTCCAGCACTCACTTGGCTGTGTCATGCAATTAAAGAGGGAATCTTCACCACAGGCACTGTCCCACTCAACTACACATCAAAAAGAGCCAAGCATTTGACTAAGTCATATCCACTGCCCCCATGTCCAACTAGAGAATGTGTTGACGTAACAGATTCATAGAATCATTAAGATTGGAAAAGACTTCTAAGATCACCTAGTCCAACTGTCTATCACCAAAATTTATTGGCTGCAGGATTGAGTCCAGAGAGTGGTGGTCAATGGCTCTGTGTCTGTATGGAGACCAGCGATGAATGGTGTCCCACAGGGGGTCAGTGCTGGGACCAATACTCTTTAGCATCTTCATCAGTGACATCAACAGCCAACAGACTAATTCAATATCTTCAGTGGATCTTGAGTAGACATCCAGAGGGAGAATCAGTTGTGCAAACACTGGCATTTGAGCCAGCCTAGGTACCGTGGGGGTATTCCCCACAGACTTCTAACTGCTGTTTCATAAGACAATGGGTCACCCCTAAATGGCTGCGTCACCACTGCCTGGCCCATGCAGTGACTGGGACACTCTTACACACAAAACAGCATGATACGCTTCTGTTTTGGCATCTAAATCCCACATCTGGCAGCTGCTTACATGTTTTCCCCTGTAGGCTGTACTGACAACGTTATCTTCACAGACTTTTAACAGAGTACAAGAACAAAAGCTGACTGAGTCCATACATAAGAGAAGAAAGAAGTGTTCTCTTCCCAGTGATAACCGAAGACAGGACAAGAAGCAACAGGCTTGAACTGTGTTAAGCGAAATTTAATTTGGATGTAAGGATAAGTCACTCAGTGCAAGAAGAATTAAACAGGGAAGCCTGAGAAGTGGTCAAGTTCCTCTTGCTGGAAACAGCTAAGACTTGGCTTTACAGGGCACTGAACAACTTAACCCAAGGTCCTGCTTTCTGCAAAAGGTTGGACCAAACTACCTCAAGAGATCTCTTCCAACCACACTCTTTGTGACTCAGATATGCTGGAGCTCACTCTTACACAGCATGAAGTAGAACAGCATTTCTGCAGCACTGCTAGACTAAATTAAAAGAAATATTCCCAATTATTTTTGTAACGAAACCATGTCAAAGAACACACGCATATTTGCTTCAAAGAGCTCAAGTACTGGACCAGCCAAGTCTACCCAGCAACAACCATTCATTATGCACCAAGAAATTTGTAACACTAGTCTGACAGAGAGATTCAGTTACTTGTTTTTTCCAGCAGTGAAAAGTAAGCACCAACACAGTTCCACTGGTTAGAGAGAGGCTAATTTTTGGCTATTTTTGTTTATCCAGTTGCACGGCTCTAGCACATGTGGCTCTCCCAAAAAATGTTTTAAGCGTTGTTAAGCTTTAAGACAAATACTTGACAGGGAAGACAGTAGTTCTATATGAACCAATAAACCATCCAGCATTATTTCAGGCAAGCCCTCCATTCTGAAATGTCTGCACAGCAGTTAAGGAATCTGCCACGGTGAAGACACACCAAAATTCAGAATATGCCCAGATGACAACGCTACCTTCTTGAAACAACAGATTTTGCCTTTGCCATTAATCCATCTGTAGGCTCACCCACACCTCTTCAACAGCCATGAGGGAAATCTTGGTAAAAGGGTAAGTATTTTGTCCCCAAATAACATATATAGTTAACTGTTTCAAAATCAGGCAATTATTACAAAACAGACGTCTGCTTATCACAAAGGGAACCTCAAGCAGATAAACACAAGCCGCGATTTTTCTCTAATACAGAATATGGCATGGATGCTACTGTCTTTTTGTTTAATTACAACTTAATGAAGATACAGTCAAGTCCACAGCAAGACTTTTTCCTTTCCAAGTCTCAGTTTATAAAATAAACACCAGGAGGCTGATATCTGATAGGCACGTAATGTTGTATCTTCTACTTCACTTCAAAAGAAAAAAAATACTTAAAGTACAACCTAAGACAAGACATTATTAGTATCCTAAAATGTTTCCATTTTTTGTCATTTTGCTTCTAACAATAGAATTTTCACTTCCAAATAAAGCATACCTAAAAGAGGGTTTTTTAAAGTATCTTTACAAGCTGAGGTTATGGTACAATTATCATGCTTTCATAAATCATGAATTAAGCAATTTTTTGAATGCTTTTTTCCCAAGCACTTTTTACAGCAGCAAAGGTTAAAAAAAACCACAATCCAAATGACTTGCACAGCACCCTCCTTTAACACACCTCAACAGCTTATCAATGCTACAGATGGATTTGGTGTACTTTGACTTACTATGTGAACGTGCACAACATTGTCAGCCTGCTCACAGAGAGATTCTATGTGGGTGCAACAACAACTCAAAAAAATTGGCATTTGGAAAGCAGAAAAGAATAAAGAAATAAAAATTAAAAAGTTTAAAACCCTTAAGTTAAGAGTCCTTCTCAACTCTGCTGGACAAAAAATGTCTGCAAAGTCTATAATTTAACATGAGGAGTCCTAGCTCAGTATTTTCCTCACATTACTTAAACAAATAAAACTCCCACAATTAAAAGCAGCCAGAATTTCAAGTCAGTGAACCATTTCTAGAGCCCTGAATGGGGTGTATGGGCACACTGCCAATGAAGAAAGGGAAACTTTAAAGCGCCATGCTTCTACCCCATTCTCTCTTTCAACTGTCACAGACTTTGCAGTTATTTTTACCAGAAGTCAATACAGTGGCTTCAGACAGTTTGGTGTTTTTGTGGGTTTTTTTTTTTGACAGTGCCATTAAAAAAATTTTTTTTAAGAGACAACCAATTATTTCTTGATATTTTAGCTCACAACGGAACATCTTGCAGATCTTCTTGCAAGCAGCAACTCAGCCTAAAAAGCTGTGAACTTCATCAGAGTGAAAAACCCACAATCACAAGTTCCTGAAAAGTGTTGCTTAGTGTGAAACAAATCCCAAAATATAACAAATATAAATCGTATTAGCAACACTGCCCCAGAGAAAAATAGCATTTCTTTGTCAGTGTCAGGGAGTGCTTGCAACACTCCCTCAGCTCTACAAAAGAAAGGAAGTTTGGAATTCAGGCTCGTTACAAGGGTCTGATCTCTGATATTCAGCGTGCATTACTTCTATTAATACGTCCAGGGGGTCAGGAGAACAGGTTTCCAGCATGTGCCTCCTCAGCACTTCTCTGCTGTTTCTAGCTGGGGCTGTAAACAACTGCTGGAGCAGGCATTAAATTCTTGGGGGGAGGGAGTTATTTGGTGGCAATTCTGCTTAGATCATTTATTTTCTGTATCTCTCATTTCTGCCTCTTTTTATCTAGTGATTGATTGATTGCTCTGTACAATGACCAGATGCCACCAGTATGCTGGGTTTCACAAAGCAACAAAATGGTTTTCCCTCTGAAATTACCTACAATTAAATCCAGATACGAGGGACAGCATCCTGAAGCCCCACCAGGCTAAAGGACTGCTGCAAGAGTCCACCAAACTTCATTTTAGGATGTTTGTAAAGATAATGTATTTTTGCAGACAGAATGCTAAAACAAACAAAAAAATCCTCCGTGTTAAACAATAGCCTCTCAAAGAGCAGCAAGTCGCTCTGCATTTACACTGAACCCAAAGGCCCTGCATCCATGCAACAATCTAACCTCTTGCCACTCTTCCCTCCCGCTCCCTGCTCCTGCTGACCTTAAAGGTCTTTTCCTGCTTCTAGAGGCTTATCTTGCACCAAATCTGGCACTTCTCAGTCCTCCCCATAAGCCAATTTAACCCACTAATCTGACAGGAAACAAACTCAGTTAAAAAAAAAAAAAAGAAAAAAAAAAAAGAAAAAGGTGAGGGGGAGGAGTAAGAGGAAGAGGAAATGGGGATAGATTTCTGTTTTTCCAGAGAGCTAAATCTGTTCACAGAATGGTTCAATGAGCTCCAGGGTGCACACAGTGGACACTGCAGCTACTGAAATTAGAACGTGCTACTTAGTATTTAATGTTAAAAAAAAAAAAAAAACAAAAAACATCGAACAACCAAAAACCGCCACCACAAAAAAAAAAACAACAAACACATTACTAGTTACAGTACCTAATTTGCAGTTTGATTACAAAACATATTTCTAAGTTTACTTTAAAAATAAAGCTATTAAGATCTCCTGGCATTTCTCAAAGACTTGCACTTCAGGTGTCAGTCAGTGAAAAGCCACGTATACAACACACAGACGACCTCTACTAGGCAGGGAAGCAATTTCATGCAACTTCACAATAGAGGAAGAACTGGTACCGAGGCAGGTAGAGCAGCGCAGCTGGCACACCACAGTTTCACATCCTTATTTACTTGGAATTTGTTTCTGTCTTGCATTTCTTTCTTAGCTTATCTGCTCTTCCTTCCTTTCACATTACCTTTTCACTACCGACAGCCCAGCTAGGAGACAGCCCTCTGTTAGAAAGAGACATGTAGTTTCCCAACATTCTCTTCGTTTTTCATTACTTGGTACTCAAGTTGAACCTCTTCTCCATTTAAGCCTCCAGTGTGTCAGTTTACCCAAGTCCACAGACTGGTTCTCCTCATTCAACAAAATTGAGCCTTAGAAAAAAATGAGCTATTGACTTTTTATTTCCCGATTTAAACCAAATTAACCGAGTCCATGCCTTGTCTTCATTTTATAAAACAATCAATTTTTCTACAATGTCATCTATTCTTTGCAAATAACATGACTTCTAATCTGGATTACAGTTCTGGGAAGAAAATTAGAGACTATCATGTCCAGAAATATCTCATCATTATAATAACCATATAATTATAATTTGTGCTTAAATAACAGTCTGGCCTAATACAGTCAAATTTTAATGATACTATTCAACTAGTATTTCTCTCTTGTAATATTATTACTACACTCTCGGTATATAAATACTTAACTAGAAGTCTACAGCAGGTTGGCCATGATTACTTCCCAAAGTGATCTGATCAAACACACTCCACTGCATCCATACAATTGTTATTTCTTTAAACAGCACCACTTCATTCACAATACTTCACTAATTTTCTGCATAATTTTCAGTATTTGTGTTCAGGCCACGAATGCTACTTGACTGTGTTTCTGCTGCCTCTATATCTTGTTACACATTCAGCACCAGCTGTTCTAGTTTCGTATATTCATGAAATGAATCTGGATAATAAACATCTCATTTGCTTCTCTCTGATCTCCCCCTGCTTTCTAGCCATAGTAAGTACAATTTCTGTTACAGCATAGCACCCATATGACTAGTCTTCTACTACTAGTTATTGCCTTTCCTTTGCTCAGAACATTTGTGTTACAATGTGTACCATCCTCATTTACCCAATTTTCCTTCTTCTCCGCTACCATGAAAATGATGCTGGTCTGTTTTCTCATTTCTTAGTTTACTTGTTTTCTCACCAGTCATGCCAGCAACAAGATAACAGTTTTAGGACACAGTTCAGAGGGTTCAAAGACACAGTTCCTCTTCCCCAACCTCAGCCTCACACTACCGACCCAGGAAGAAAACCGTTCATCTATTCTTGGTCGTGTAAGGCTTTTTGCTGTGCTTCATGTGAATCAGGTCTCCACAGAGCCAAAAAGCCACCAGCACACCTCAACAGAAGGTGCTGTGTGAGAGTGCAGCCATGGCAGGTAAGGAGAGACCGCTCCATGCTGCACACTATTTCTTTTGATTGCATCTTGCCACTATATCACTTACCTGAAACCCTGAAACCACACCAATAAGCCTAGGAGGCTTTAATACCCTCCGAAGTCTACCACTGAGGAGTAACTTTTTTCTTCATTGTCTTCCAATGGTTGAACACATCCCAGTGCCCTCACTGCTGCCTGGCCATACCATCTTATGGGGAGATTCATATGGTTCCAGGACGAGGTTGTTCCCTTCAGTCGCCACTAACTCCACATTGACCTGAGCGCTGTCACTTCATGCAGCAGAAGCTGCCTTTTTTCTATTATAGGTACCCTTGTCTGCTGCAGGGCAGTTTTGCAGAAACTCAAGAGGGTCCTTCTACAACAATTAGGAACAAATGAATATTTTCACTCAGGCAGATTATCCTCTTAATTTTCATTAGAAGGAGGTTCTGGGCAGGGTATTTTTTAAGCCTCCTTTCTGCTAGAAACCCAAACCGCCCAGGCGGAGGTCAAGACAAACAGTTGTTGCAGCTTTTTTCATACTACCAGAAGAACACACATGCCACAGTAAGTCCTGGGTCTTTTCTTTTCTTCTGGAGTAGGGGACTGCACCAAGACTCTTCAAAACAACAAAAAAATAAACAAACAAAAAACATTTGGAACACCAGAAAATCCGTGAGTGCCACTAAGTCCAGTTCTCTCATTTCTTCCACAGGGGATACAAATAGATTCACCAGGCAGTTTTTGGTCCAACAGAGCTTTCTCCCTTTTGGCACCTCTCCCATGAGTTTAATGGTGAGAGACAGCACACAATATGGCTATGATTCATTCTTGTTAAAAATACACCAAATACAGTGCGAACACAGTTGTGCCCTAAAAGATCTAGAAATCAGCCAATTTCAACAGAGCATATAAGCATAGATGGAACTGCAAGAGCATAGGAAGGTGCAATTTACAACCCACATACTGTGATGCATTTTCCACACACTGAGAATTTGCTCCAGTAGAAAACACTAAGTCAATGGTACAGTTACTTCACCTAAAACTAAACCACAACTTCCTTCAGATTTGCTACACATTTTTGGTGTCATTAACCATATTTTCAGAAGCAACTGCAGCACCCTCATTTTCCCTGCCTGCCCTACTCTGTCTACAGCCTTCATTCCTGTGCTTCTCTACTCATCTCCTAGCATGGCAATGACAATCCCTATACCATATATAAAGCATTTCCTTGCCACCTCCTATCATCTCAAGAGACTACATTAAAAAAAAAAATAGGCCCAGACTGTGCTGTGCTAATTCAAGTGTAACAGGATCTCCTTACGTGCACCTTTCCCTTTTCCTGCACAGAAGTGGCTTGGAAAAGAGCCATATTTTCACACTGCAAACCCTTAACTTCGATCTCTGTGAAGCCGTCCTTAACCTTTAAATTGCATTTCAACCAGTGTTGAAAAATAATACCAGGAAAAAGCAAAGAGGTTTAAATGCCTTTTTGTGTCCTAGCTTTACATGAGAAAACTGTGTGTTTCACAATTGGCAATTACAGTAGCCACAGGCTGACGTATGAAAACAGGCGTTTTTTACAAATGACTTAATATGTTAGTACAGAGACAGTTCAGCTCACCACGTTCTCATGGCAAAACATGCTGAAATTATACCATTTGTCTCTTTCTTTCTGAAGTGTGGTGTAACAGCTAACTACCAACTACCAAGGAAGAGCAGCTTGTGGGGAGATGGTATAGGGGTGATGCTGGTAGGTTAAACCGGTTACAAGCCAAACATACCATGAACAGAACGGATCTTTCTCGGGACTGGAGAAGTAGGAAAGGATGGAGCTGAACAAAAGGAATGTGGCTGGATGCTGCTGGATCTCAGGAACTTGAAGCGGTCAAGAGGCAGGGCATAAGTCAATGGAAGGATTGGGCCCTTGTCAGAAGACAAGGGGTGAACCTCACAAGGAGTGAGCTGGGGCAACAGCCTGGCTGGAGATTCAAGCTCAAACCCATCTCTGGATTGTCAGTGGCCAACCGTTACAGAGGTTACTGGTTCTCAAAGTTGATGAACAAATTTGTCTCTCTTCCTAGGCTGTGAAAGCACAGGAACAGCTAAGGCCCTAGAAGCATAAGTCCATCTCTGCTACCACCTTCTTTTTTCCTTCATCTTCCCTTACCCTGGCTGGTCCCAACTATCTGTGGACTGGAGCCCACAGAACCGACCTGTCATATCCTGTCCATAGGATGAGGGAAGGAGTGACCAAATTCCTGAAGACTCATTGGTCATTTACATATCCTCACACCACTACCACCAGGCCCTAAGCTGAACTGTACAGCCTGAGAGACTTATGACATCAACCTTGTCAGTCCTCACCTCAGAAAATCCATATCCTCAACAAGGAGGATGCTTTCTGAAAGCCACCATCAGCTGCATTAGTGTAAAGCCCTTCCATGCTTGAACAACCTCTTCTAATCCTCCAGAAAGAAAAAAGCTGCCTGAAAGATACTGTGAAAAAGGGAGCGAGGGAGTAAGCGAGCACAGATGACACTTCAGCCAAGTGAGAGTCACTATGCCCTAAGCAATCCAGAGATAAAAATCCATTATCTTGTAAAAAGGAACCTCTCTCAAATTGTTCTCAAGTTTTTGGGCAAATATTTTTCTTCCTCTTATAGTACAGATGTCCTTGACACCTGCTGAGGACTCATTGCACTGCATAAGGTCCTGCACAAACCATACAGCCATGGCTTATCAGCAGGAAATATGCAGATACTGTTAAATCATTTGGAGCTCGGAATCTACATTTGCTATTTTTTTTAATCCAATTCAATTAAAATGTCAACACACAAGTGAAACAGAAGTAAAATACTGCTTAGAATATTTGTTTACTAAAAGTCAAACTCACCACCAAGACTTAATGCACACAGAAAGGACAAAACTTGAGGGGCTAGAAAGTAAGCGCTCATAAAGCAGAGAGGTGATAAAAAGGTTGAATTTTTAGTTCTGTTTAAAATTACTTGCACAACATAATCCTGCACTATAAAAGCACAATTAAGCAGTGGTGTTCACAGTGTATTAACAATTCCTGACTTAGGATTCAAGTTGTCTAGTATTCCTAAGGTTTTTTTTTTCTTCAGTTGGTTTGTGTTACGGTTAATCTTCCTTAGCTGTTCTTGTACAGCAAACCATGCACTTACTGATCTTTCAATTTTTGTAATCAAGTACTTCCTACAGTATCCCATCTGTTTTGTCAGAACTATGAATACCTATCTGAAGGACCTAATCAATATCTGAATAAAACAACAGTTGTCTTTGAAGAAGAACGAGCATCACGTTATTTTATACTTCAAACCTTTAACACTTTCTTTGGAGAAGAGAGAGTGGAAGACCATCTAAGCACATCACAGTTAAGGTACTAGAGAGAAACGAAAACCAGTAATAAATGTCTAACAGTCTGGACCTAACAGGAAATGAGGGCGTGATTTCAAGTTAAATTACTTTTAGAAATACATAGCAATGGAAGGAGATAATGTTGATGATCGGAAAATTAACTTGAACTTATTACTCTGGAGCATATTTATAACTTCGCTGTGAAATAGCTCTCTAAAATAGTTGCATTTTTAAAGCTGATGGAAGTTGCTGGTTGTTGGAGGAAGACATTTTGTCACCAAAGCATAACCGGTTTGATTTTTGTTTGTTTCTTAACAAAGAACACTTCCCAGGTTTCTATGAAGCACCTCTGAATTTGCTGTCATACAAATGGGAAAACAGCATTTAAGGTAAAACCTCTCCAAGGCAAATGGAAGAAATAGAAGAGCCCTTTATTGAAGAAGACAAGATTTTTATGTCAAGGATAAACCTTATTGCCAGAGGTATTGTGGAAGTACTCAGAAACACCTAAAAATTTTGACTTTTAAAATAATATCACTATCGAATTATATTCTGTGAGGAAGTAATTGTGAAATTGGAGTGTCATGCATGTGCCGTATCAATCAACTAACAGTAATGCTGGCTTCTGCTCAGATTACATAATGCAAGACTGCTTAAATACTACCTAAGACTCCAATATCGAATCTGTCAATTTACACCCCAGTTGTACCATGCTAAGCCAACGAACATAAATGCTTCACAATGCCTCCCGACAGAGGGTCAGACCAGCAGCAGTACAATGATCCAAACGAATTCCTTAAGGACAACTCCTCTTGCAATCTGTTAACACAACTCTCATAAATACTTACGGGGAAGAGGAGACCCAGAATCATTAGCCTCTTAACTCCGAATTTGTTTGCTTTTGTGAGTTTGCTATGCATCAAAGATGCATGGCACTATTAAATGTAGGCAGGTGATCAGTTCTGATGTAATTACAAGGCAAATATTCCACAACAGAAATTCTTCCAAACTCAAATATATGGTCTACCTCCATCATTTGATAATATCATTTCAATGTCATGACCTGACAAACAGACACTCCTCATTCCTCTTTATTGAGAGCCTAGTGTTTCGTAGGGTCCCAACTCCATGTGCAGCATACTCAGTTTTCTACTATCATCAGTGCAGATTCTACTCCACTAACAACGTGCAAGCATCTTCTGTCCTAATCATCCCTTTTCAGACCAAGGTATGACAAGAGGATACTGGCTTTGCGGTAGCTCCCCTCCACCAACAGCTCAGAACCCCCCAAAAAACTGACTTATGATAAAGGGACAAAGAAATAATTCATTTTCTACCATCTGTATTACTCCTTTATGGGTCCAGTAAAAGTTGCCTGCTCCCTGACTGTTTGGTTTTAATACCAGAAGTAAACAAATTCCAAGCTCCCCTTTTTCACTGGACTGTTTGAAAAAGAAAGCTTCAAAGGCTAAAACCAGAGAGACATCAGATAGAAACTAAGATGCAAGAAGCATAGCTGAATTGTGGGTGAAAACAATAAATTCCATGTATTATTTCTTTATTTGGACTCTCCAGTGACGGCTATGTAAGATTACAGAATCACAGAATGGTTTGGACTGGAAGGGACCTTAAAGGTCATTAAGTTACAACCTCCTGCCACGGGCAGGGCTGCAGCGCATGGGGCCCAGGGCCCCATCCAACCTGGCCTTCAACACCTCTAGGGATGGGGCACACACAGCTTTCTCTGGGCAGTCTGTGCCAGTGCACACGAGTAAAGAATTTCCTCTTAACATCCAACTTCAATCTTCCCTCTTTTAGTTTACAACCATTCCCGTTTTTACTATCACTGTCAGACCATGAAGATAAAATCACGTGTGGTTCAAAGCACAATGTGTGACGCTGGGAGATGATCGCGTAATTAGATAAATATGAATTACACTGCGATAAATAAAGCAGGGTTGGAGTTGCAACTGCAACTTCAATTTCAGAGCCCTCTACAGCTTTTCTTTTTGACAACAGAAACTGAGCTTTCCGTTATCACAGTTCATATACACGTGTACATACAAGTGTATGCATATAAGTGTATGCCTACTTTCCAATTACAGGACATCTTCCTCTAAATTTAGGTCAGCACTGGTGCAGTCTGCACTGTGTATGGTTACCACAAGGATAATACCAATAAGTACATATATTTCCTTAAACTGAAGATTTAAAGTCTATGAAGTTAACTGGGGAAGTTTTATATTGCTACTTCAGAGCACTAAACACAATAAAGATCCTGGTATTAATTCAATATTAAGTATTAATTGCATGACCATCATAGCACCTCTTTACATTATCACACAATCACCAGAATTATCAACTGCTTTTAAAACTAAAAGGATAGCTCTAGATATTCTGTGAACATCTCTTGTACACGTTATGCTACTGGAGAACAGGTACATTGCAGTATTAAACCACAAAGGCTTTTTTCATCCAGGCACTACCTACGCTGGGTGCATGTGCCCAGCACCTTCAATATTTTCAGGGCCAGGAGCCTCTCTGCTGTATGTTAATGTCTTCAGACAGATGTGCAGCGTGCCCAGGGACAGGGAAAGAAAAGCAAAGCACACAGCTGTGCATGTGCTCACAGACCTGCCATTACTGACACCATCTGCTCCAAACACTTGCCCACTCTACTGTGTACAGTCCTAGGGCAGCTCTCACCCCATCAAAAGAACCTTGGTTTTTTTTTAAAAAAAAAAAAGAAAAAAGAAATGGTTAAAGGCTTAAAATGCACCCTCACCAGCAGTTTCCAAAGACAGCCTACCTGGGGAGGAAGCTAACAGAACCAGAAGAGGCACAGGAGAAGGAAGGCTGTTCGGCAATTACTTAAACTGTGGTTACATGAACTCCAGCAACACATTCATCTGAACAGGCCAGCATCCATTTATGCAGTTTCTGATTTTCAGTTCTAGCAACAAATAGCTGTGGAGATGCAGTGAAGTAAAACCCAGAAAAAAACGAAAAAAGCTATGTATGGGAATGACTCAGCTTTCGCTAAGTGAAGTTTTGGAAGATAGTAGATGAAACTGTTACATGAAATAACCTGAAAACCTCCAGTAGGAACATGGTAAATGCTTAAGAGTCAACACACAGGGAAGATCTGTTACCACTGTCGTATGCACATCCAAAAATACCACGACACTTCCCAAAATTATTTTTAACAGCCTTGAGTAGTAGCAAGTAGACTGTTATGGACTCAAGTAACAGTCCCACCTGCAAAGCTGTTATTGTTGCCCTTTAATTAGACCCCTGAAAGCACTGCAATGCAGAATTAGTGGAGATGTAAGTACTTGTGATGAGAACAGAGCAGACAGTTTTTTACTTCCACACTCACTTTTGTAAGTGAGATTTTGCTCACTCAGTCAAAGATTGTCTCCACATGACTCAGAAGATCACCACGGATATGAAAGGGGAGGACTGGGATCTACCAGTTGTCATCTAGGCTCCATACAACAAAACAGAGGAAATACAGACTTGGATTGCACATCCTCCTCTTGCCAAGAGAGAAGGCCTGAGAGCTTGGCTTGCACACTGATGCACAGGGATGAGCTGGGGAATAGATCTCCTTCAGCCAGAAGGGTACACAAACTACAGAGAATCTTGCTTTGTCTTAGAATACACAAGCAGGATTAAAGGCGTAAATGAGCAGATGAGAATTTCACTGGCCAAAGGACAAATACGGTATTGATACCCAAGCTAGCTTAAGATCTCCTCTGGAAAAAAAAAGTCCCATCCATTTTGGGTAACACGACAAATATGTCTCTAATCATACAGACACCATCTAAGAAAATGTTCTGTGGTACAGTCTTTGCATTTCTGTTCACAAATGTAACCCAGTAAATCTATTTGGCACTCTGAACAATCAAAAAATACACTACTAATGGCTGTATCCCTGAAGAACTGCACTAATCCCAGAAGCCAATCACAGTAATGCAGCATGGAGAACACAGCCACACTTTCACACCTCCTCTTTTAGTGTTAGTCAACACCATGACTACGGCGGTGCAGACATGAGACTACATGAGCTGCTCACCACGCACAAACAGCTGGCTGGTTGTGCAGCACTGCAACTGGACTGCGGCCACACCATGGCTCTTAAGAGCAAATCAACAAAACAGCTTTTCTCTTTATAGCTACGTAGTACTTCTGTATCCCCCAAACCACTTGGAAATGACCATTAAGTCATGTGAATAGTTAAGAAAAAAAGGAAAGCATAAGCTCACGTTCACGGCTAGTCACTTGTGAAATTTCTGCAGCTCATATACCTCGTGGGACTTCTTATGGCTGGCTTTGTTTTGTGGACACACGAATATTTCATCTAAGAAATGCCTTCAGATTAGTCAGGTGCACAAATGACTGTTGCATAGACTGGTGAGATATTTTTGAGGTAACAAATTTTAAGACAAGTTAATAAGAAAATAGAAAGTTAGGATTTTTAAAGTTAACACAAATTAGCCTGATTAACCACTCTAATTTTTTTTTTTTCCAAGAATCAAGTCCCTGAAGCTAACCATGATAAACTTAAAAGAGTTTCCTGAGAAGAGCTCCTGGCAGACAGTTAGGACACCAAAATGCACAGAGAAGACGTACCATGGCCACAGACACAGGGCTGCAGGACGCTTGACTCTCCACACCCCATGCTTCCCTCTCCTGTAAGGCACTGAAACTAGAACAGCTGAATAGGCAAGAACGAGTATGACTGAAGCATTCATGTTTTCAGTTCAAGTGTGGATTTAGAAGAGGTGAACAATAAACTACCAGATACCCATGCGCTGCCAAGTGGTGTCATTTTCAGCCTTAATTAACATAATCTAAACTGACTGAAAAGCTTGCTTAGACAGTAAAAATGAAGACTGATTTCTGTTATTAGCTGTACCACAGTATTTGTTAAGGTCTGTCCTGAGTCAAACATCTCCAGGTACCCTGTTTTACCAGAACTAGAAGACCCAGATCCATGAACACTACCTGTGCAGACAAAGCTACTTCACAGAGTTCACAGCTTCCCCTGTGATTTGCTGCCTCTTTCTTCCATGTATTTACGCCGATTTGGATTTTTGGGATGCTGCTGTTCCTTAGGTATAGCTTTTAAAAACTAACAATCCCCCTGCACTATTTCTGAGAGGGTGGAGATGGAAAATGAGTGTCTGAAAATGTTCCTTGGGTTGGATTGGACTCGATGATCTCTGGAGGTCCCTTCCAACCCCTACGATTCTGTGATTCTGTGATTTTGCCATCAAGGAAAACATGTACTGCAAATGGACTCAGAGACGCTTAAATCACAGATCTCTCTCTCTCTCGCTTATCCAACCTTTGGGGTTCTACCATTGCTCCTAGACTGATACCACAAAGAATGAAGGTCTATCACATTCAGAGCCAAAACCAGCAGCAGTCATTCGCTGCCTGGTGAAAAGGGCATAGTACTAACTGTGCACTCCAGCAGCTGTCCAAACCTCTGCTGAGCCAAAAGGAGATTCATTCATCACGTCTCAGAGTTGACACTATTACTACTAGAGAGACGGCCATCAGTGATGCTCCTCTGAGATCTGAAAAACTCTTACCTACCAGCATATTAAAAACCTGGCACGTATAGGAATATTTGCTACATCTGTTTCATCTGCTTCTTCTGCCTCGGATGGTAACACTGCACAGTTCCTGATATAGCCTGCCCCCAAATCTTGAAAACCTTTTGACTCAGTCGTATTCTAATTATCAGGCATATTTTTAGCTTCTTTAACATGCTTCAACTTCAGAGCTTGACAAGAATTTCTAATAAAGAAACTGCAATATGATTAATAATGTGTTCAGATTCATAGCATATACTAGTTACCTTTTATACTGTAACATGTTCTACTCACAATTGCTTGTAACACTTGTTACAAGCTACTGGCTTTTGCTCCAATACAAGCAGGTACCCACAGAAGTTTTTTGGTTAAATATGATGTTCTGGTTTTTAAAAATAGAAGTAAAAATTACAAACTAACTGTTCATGAAACAAGAATGCTTGGCTTTTATACAGTAGCTTGAATCTACAATATCTTACTAAATATCTAGGATTACTTATGGACAATGACAGGGATATGGATATCTTTCTGCAGATATACACAGGCAACCTAGTTTCAGAAACTATTTCTACACTGACAGTAAAATATTAGAATTATTCATGTAAACTCATAAAGTCATTTTTAAATTAAATAATTAAGTTCTAAGGAAAAGGGAGTCACTCCATTTTCCTCTTCCCAGCTCCAGATGCAATTCCTTCCTCCACACTGTGTACCCAACTCTGGCATTCATCTGAGTCATCATCAGTTTAAGTAGCTACACCACACAACATTAACTCTACAGATAATGCTTTTAAACAGGTACAGCTTGTTTGACTGTCTCGTGAGAGAGCCTTGGCCAGTGCAAAAAGACCAAAGATTGTTCCTTCTGCTGCAGCTCTCCTAAACAGGCTAAACTCTAACGTCACATCATAACTGCAGAGCACCAGTCACCTGAACCTTTAAAGAACAGATGAAGTTTAATAAATAAAGATAATTTTGAAATGTTTTTCTTTGTGGGCCGTCTCATTAAAATAGTCATAAACTATGTTAAGAATTCAAAAGGAAAGGGTTGAACAGTTCATAGAAAATCAGGGATTTCTAACAAAATCCTTCTGTCAGTAATTATGAAGAGAAGCACAGACTTCTCTAGACAAGAGATTTTCAAAGTAAAAACACATTTCACTGGAGAATAAATACGTTTGTATTAATATACCAATTCTATACAACTCATATCTGATACAATGTCCTAACTTCATTATTAAATAGCAGATGAATCAAGGTGCTCATCCTCCTCTGTCCCTTTCTCCTATCACCTTCACATTGCTGTTGACAAACCCACTGCCTTAACATCATGGATTAGCAAATGCTAGCATATTAAATTAGAGATGGTAACTACCATTAGGATAAGTCTTTGTAAAGAGTTGAGCTCCTTAGTAGCTAAAAACAAATATAAAGCAGGAATGACAAATACTTGAGAGAAAAATGTCCCAATTACTGAGCACTGAACCACGGGTCTTAAAAATTACTGCCACGAGATTTCACCTCGCCTCTCCCCCCCCAGAAAAAAACAATTAAGTGACAAGGTAATTTCTAATCAGTATCCAAACTCAGCCTACAGACAGAGCAGTGCTGTACACAGTGTGCTGATTTCTCTCACTGCAAAATGTGTATTACCTACAGCTCACCCAGGATTCTGAAAACATAAAGAAATGAAAAATCACTGTCCTGGGTAAGTTCCACTTGGACCATGGGTATGGCTCAACTTAAGCATGTTTTTCATTTACTATATTATAAAGGAAATCTTCAACCTCCTGCAGGTATCAGAAACCTTGAAGATCAAATATGAACTCACATTTTAGACTGTAACTGTGGGCTCATCTTCACTACTGTTAAATCAATTGTACTTAACTCAATTACAATGAGGTAATTACATTAACATGAGTCAGTGCATCCACACATGACATTTGCATGTGTACTTAGTGAACTGCTGTTACCTCCCACATTGCATAAGTACTTCACTCAATCATACCAAGCAATATGCAACTCACAACAGTTTCACCCGTGTTTCAAGCCAATAGAAAACCACGCAGCTGACAAAAAGCAGCATGGCACTACCTTCCCAAATGCCTCTATCCCACTTGCATGGAGTAAATCTATTGCAAAGCTATCCTTAAGCAAGTACAAACTAAACCCTGCATGAGTTTATCTACCCTCTCTAGGATTCCATATCATTTATAGTTTACTATTATCTAATCCTTTTGGAAAGGAAGCAAGAATATCCACAGGCTATCTTTGCAGTCTTCTATTATTAAACAGAAAGGTAAGGAATAAATGAATAAAAATACCCTTATCCCGAGCTCCTGACTACATGTGCTGACAGTCACATACACACCCAGCGAGGGTCACTCCTTGGCTCTGAAGCGAAGTGGCACAGCATCACCTAGCACCTGTCTGATGACCTTCCATCCTTCCCCACCTCTCCCTACCAAGCAGCTTGGCTGTGCTCAGACTCCTGACCAGAACGGTGCTGAGCACCTGCTATTCTGCCAGGTGTGCCTGATACAGCAGAGAGGAAAAACTGGTAGGGAATACCATGCTACTCTTCACAAAGCACGGAGGCTGAGACACCACTGTCTCAGCTTGCTCCTGCTTTCTTTATGCCAAATGCAGTTATAATGCCTGCAGAGTACCACTGATTTGGTAAATAAGGGAGACTTTCTGCTAGAAATCAGCCAGCTGCTTGCAGCAACTACATTCAGATCGTCCATGCCTTAATTTAAGCAAGAACCTGTACCCTGTTGTGCCCCAGCGCTTGTTAGCACAGCTCAGCAACAATCCTGTCTTGCCTCTGGATCTCAGAAATATCTGCATAGCTTTTTAAACATAATCCATAAGCAGTTACCAAGAAACTGAATCCACAATAGCAAACTAATGCAATCTATGTATTTCCTATTAAAAGCTTATAAATAAGTCATTGCAACACAGTATTCAAGAGATTGATTCTAGGAGCAGATACCATGCCTGCTTCACAAAACTTCTGAATGCCTCCTCGCATTGTACAAGGAAACTCATGACTGATAAAGATGGAAATTCAATGCTAACCTCACAATACATTCTCTGGCATTCAGGTAGCTGACATGGTTAACAAATGGTGGCTCTAAAGTCCTATCAAAGGGAAGATGAAAGTCAGACAAAAGATGAATATGACTTTGGAGACTCAAGGACGAGATGAATGTACATTTCTCCTGTTCAGCTGAAGAAACTCTCTCCAGAACAACTTGAACAGCTTGCTCATCTTCTCAGATGGCAAGATGTAAATACACTTTATCACCAAAAGTAAAAGATATAAGTAGAAGATACTTCTAACTGAATGCACTACTCTACAGAACACTGAGCCCAAATTACTAATGCCAAGAAATAGGTTAAGTATGACAGTAGAAGGTTTTTAAATGCCAATATTACAAGAGACTAAATTAACTCCAAATTGTGGATGAAAAAGCGAGTTTAGGTACGGATCAGAAAGGGACAAGTAAGACATTTGTTCTCAGGAGCAAATAATATAAAAGGCATTTATTTGAAAGGAATGATTAATGTCTAAATTGGTGTCATGTTTTTAAAGAGTTTACCTTAAGTGTTGGAAAGCTGTAGGAAACTCAGAAAATCGGAAATGAAATAATCATTCAATTTAGAGCCTGGTTACCTTTTCAGACAGATTGCTTTTAATTATTATTATTTTATTCTGGATTGCAGTAATAAACCACAATAGATGTTACAAAACAAACCCAAACCAACACATAAACTACGTAGTGATCTTTTGCAAATAGCCCTGCTATCATTCAGTACTAAAACTTTGATAATCTGCACAAAACCTCAAGCCCTAGCTTAAAAGCACTGATTCATTTTAAGGATAAATAAGAGACCCTCACTTTCCTGCTACCTTGGCAGCCTCCTTCCTTACTGTGCACTCACTCTTTAATTCAACAGCGGTGTTCTCTGATCCTGCCAGTGTTCTGTGTGGCTGCAAGCTCACACAGTGGGGTCAAGAGAGAGCACAACCAGAAAAGTCGTGGAAAACAAAAACAAAATGGAGGAGGGGCACCTTCAGAAGATGAAGGAAAGCCTGCAGAAATGCCTACAGCACAGCAAGCATTTTGCTCAGCTCTAACTGAGGCAAGGTTTCCTTGTCACTCTCAGGAATTTTAAAATAGGTGGTGAGGAAAAAAAGCCTTCCTTCATCAACCTCACAAAGTTTCCAGGGGTGCTTATGAAGGAAGAATAAAGAAATTGGGAATTTATCGTAAAATGCTGACCTGCAATTGCTAAGCTGATGGAGACAAAATAGTTTATGAAGTTTTTTTCTTTGTAAAATTAGAGATTTATATATTTTTGGCTGAGAAAAGGTAGATATTGAATCATTTGGAACAACAAGGTAATGTCTGTGCTATACAAATCTCTTTCACATGGAAATTAAATTAACAGTTTATAGTCAGTGTTATATGTAACATGGCTTTCACAGCTAATACTTCTATTAAAAATACATTTACAAACAGCTGTTCTCTTGCATTAAATTTTCCATCCGTTTGCACTGCATCCTCCCCCACTAAATGAAAACAGGATAAATCGCGCACAGCTGATGTCACTGTGGTTACTTACTCTAACTACCTGAAATTTGGAAATCAATAATAACCTGAAGAACAATGTACAAATAAAGATAAATTGTATTTTGCTCACTTAACTCAGTCTTTGCTTGAATAATGTGCCAAGTAATTCAATTTGCTAGAACAGATTCAACATTGACATCCCCCTCCCTCTTATCTGTGTGCCAGAAACAGTCCTACCTCTCTTGGTTAGTTCTACATTAAGGTAACTGTTCACAGCTGTGATTCACCTACAGTGGGTACTTAACATCACAACGTGCATGTGGCACAATGCACACAAATTACTGTTTACAACAGGAAGTTCCAGGTGACTTTAGTCAACCAATATCCTATGCCATAACCAAATGTAACTGAAAAGTTAAACAGTTTCCTCATAATTACATGCTGTAGCTGAATGCATTTTTTTTTTTTTTAATGGCTTATGCCAATTTTTCCTTCTAAAATAAATACTTAGATGCACCTACAGGAAGAGCAGCTACACACTCAACCCATACATAATTCTATACACGAACGACCATTTTATGAGGAGGGTTTCGATCAAATGCTATTAACACAAAGTTTCACTTACAGGATCCACTCAGCAGCAATGATCCACCTGTGCATGAGAAGCATTCCCCAACGTTGCAGGGCATCCTTTTTATCAATCAAAACCAGCCACACTCAGCAGTTTCCCCGGTGGAGCTGCCGAATCTTTTATTCCCTCCACTGCCAGTGGCAGTGCATTCCCTGCCAGGCTCAGGAGGTGGTTTGCTGCCAGAGTGGCAGTGGCTGCCCCTGCTGAGTGGGTGGCAGGGCACTGACAATGCTGAGAAGTAACAGCTAACAGCTCCTTTAACATACATGTAATGCTTTTTATCAACTACAATAACCTTCTGACTTCGTTTTAAATAAGCAGCAACTAGATCTACAAATTTTAAGTACATCTGCTACACCTGACCACATTATGCATACGCAGCCCCCATCAATGCGTCACCAATATCTCCATGGCAGAATGCAGCCCTACCTACTCTCACAGTTTAAGAGTCCACCCTGCAACTTGCTGCACAAAGCACTCCTGCGCACAACTCGGTTCAGCATTCTGATCATCAGCCAAGTGCAGTGTAGTGATAGTGACATAACTTTGCATGTATGGCACACAGAAACAGTGCTGTGCAGCGCTGCATAAATACCATTACTGACAAAGATGTACCTGTGCCTAAGAAATATTTCTTTAAAAACACTTCAGCTCATATAGGTCACTTCAGAGCTTAGACATCAGGAAGGAAGCTGATGATGGCTTGTTTGACACGGTGCTAGATGTTTAAAAGGACAGTTTAATGCACGTAGTTTAAGGGAATTTAACTTGAGCCTGGCTCTAATATTATGCAAACAACGTAAACAGTCAAGGGAAACAGCTTAGTTGTATCTGCTAGTTATATGAGAGCAGGCATTCACAAGTTAGATGTTGCCCACGGCAAAAGGGAACTCGATCACAAATACTTCTATTAAAAAAAATTACAGAAATAGACATTCCTACTGTCTGCAGGACTGGACTGTGAGTGCCTCTTTCTAAGGAGCCACCAGAAGGGCAGAGGTTCTGCAAGATCCTTCCACGGGCAGCCTTGCTCAGCACATGGTCTTCTCCCAAGACTTTAATTCCTCCAACTCTTCCAGTAGGTCGCTAAGGGAACTCTTTTTGTCCAAAACGTGATTCAGAAAAATAGCCATTTTTACCTAGTTTAGTGAGTTTAACCACTGGGACAAAACAAAGTTCAAGTAAACAAGTCCTCCCATATAATTATGCCCTGAAAGCTGCACTCTGCCACTGCCCTGAAAACAAGTGGAACAGTAGCATTTGGCGTTTTTTCAAGCTGCATGCATCCACTGTTCTGAAGTTAGTTCAAGTCTGTATGTAACAAAAGGAAAATCCTAGGAGCTTGCTGATACAAATTAAATTTCAACATGCAAACTGAATGACTCTTTTTCAGGTCAAACAGCAGCGGGTTGTAATTCCTCCTGCAGCAGAACAGGGCACTGGAAATGACACAAGAGTGAACATGTGGAAGCGGAAGGGGTGGGATTGCTTCTTCTAGCATAAGTCTACAGTGAGGTGGCTTAAGGCAATAATGAAACTGCATGGTTAAAACCACACATGGGTTTTGTCCAGAGGGAGAAATAAATACATAAATAATCAAAACAAAACTCAACCCAAAACCTAAAAATCAATCAAAAACAAGAAACTCACCAAAACCACAACAAACCAATCCCAAATGAAACTAAACCAAACCAACCAACCAAAAAGAAAAAAAAGCCACTAAAACAATATTATATCTTCAGCCACTATTTTTTTCTTCAAAACTAATTGAGAGGCTTAATTTACTTATAAATAATCTTGCAGCATAATTCTGGGGCTCGCAAAAATGGGAATGAAAAAAAAAAAAAAGACTGGATGTGTATCAACCAAAATGTCATTAAAGTACCAGCAAATGGAGTGACAATGCACTCTCAGAGATTTGTGATTTTTGAAAAGCTTTTCTACCATTTTGGGGACTGTAAAAGCAATGTTCAAAACCAGCATTAAAAAAAAAAGTTACAAAGAAAGGTTAAAATAAGTTGCCAACTCTAAAGGTAACATTATCTGAATATTCCAGTTATCCAACACATGCAGTAAAACACCCTTGCATTTTGTAAAGCAAGCCTACATGTAACTGAAAATCCACACCATACATGAATTTATCAAAACTATAGAAAACCCAAGGCAAAATTATCTGTATCTGAAACATGAAATACCTCTGCTTACTAAACACTTTCACAAAGCATGTCACCTATTTGAATCCAACAGTACAAGTAAAGCAGCCTTTAATCCCTGCGCTAGTTTATTTTGAAACAACCAAAAGGAGCCTAGAGATCTGTCAGCACAAACTCCCTTGGTAACACACGTATCTAAAAAAATTGCAAGTAAAAATGTTATCAGAAGGAACAGAGGAGATTACAGAGAGCTGACTGGGGAGGAAGCAGCAAATGACACAATTTTATTGTAATCAATGGAATGACATCAAACTCATTCCACAGGAGACTCTATCCCAGAACAGTGAATCATTGCATGCTACTCAAAGCCAGAAAGTACATTTTTTCTAATTTTCAAACGTGAAACAAAAAGGATTTTTCTATTATACTAATGTATCACAAACTACAATTGGAGAACTTGCAAAACTACAACTCATGAACACAGATAGAAAAAAACAGCACCCTGAGACCCACACTAATGAAGATTGCTTCATTATACTTCCTTTACAGAACCGTTGATGGCGAATGTATGCATTTTAAATGTGATATGTGAAATCTAGATATGTATACGTACACCTCCTTACTTCTAAAAATAAAGAACTAATAGACTAACAATTCCTCCATAAAAACAACAACAAGAAGTGAAATTACAGCCAGGGCAAAAAAATCCCACTGAGTCGATGTGAAATTTTGCCCAAGGCCAGGCTGAAGCAGACCATTTTTTAAGGGGTTAAGTTATAAAAGTTGCATTTAAGGCTCTAATCTTGAAACCTTTATTTACACGAACAGTTCTTCTTTCAAAGAACAAGGGTTTGCAAGATTGGAATCCTACAATCATTAATCTTTCTGAATGACTTTGTAGCATGTCAGGAGGGACTGTGTTCTCCTTCAAAACAAACAAAAGCAGATAATTCTGCTGGATATTTTGCAAAGCCCTCCTTTGTGCTGTCATGTTACAACATTCTGGAGCTAAATTGAAGAGAAATTTTAAGCCATGAGGTGAAACAGCTTAGAAGTTATAACAAAATAGACTGGTTCTTGGTAAAAACGTATGTTTTACAATTCTGAGTATTTGTTTAAGTACAGACAACACAGCAAGTTGTTCGCTACCACGTTTGGTTCGATCATGAAGAGCGGAAAATCCACCTACTCGCTGCAAAAATCACCAAATTTCTAACTTTTTTCGTTATCCACATTTAACTCTGTGTTGAGCATTCTCCTTTTTCCCTGAACATCCACACAGCCGCCAACGAATGTAGCCCTTCTCTGGTTTCATACGCTCGTGAAAAGGCGCTTGTGCTGGCGTCTTCAAAGTAGGTTTCAATGTGAATGGGGAAGGGAGGGGGGAGGGAAAAAAAAAAAAAAAAAAAGAGAAAAAAAGGACGGCACCATCCCCCTGCCCGTAAACGCGCTTATCGCTGCTCTCCGGCGGGGCTAGGTGGGTGGCTTGGCCTCCCCGGCACTAGGTAGCGGCTAGGTGGAGGGACAGCCGGGTTTCTTTCTGCCTTTTTATCTTTTCTCCCCCCAAGCTCGGCACAGCCCCACGGAGCCGCCTGAGGGGCACGCGGGGCTCAGCACCGCGGAGCCGCCTGACGCAGCTGCGCGGGAATGCGCCTCGAGCCGAGCGGCCGTTACGGCAAGCACCGCGAGCACGCGACCCGGCGAGCGCGGAGCGGCAGGAACGCTGCATCGCCTCTCCCCCGCCCACCCCACTCCGGTTCACCTTCGCCCCCCACCCCCCTTGACTGACGAAGGGAAATCACGTGACGACAGCAGTGAAAGAAAAAGAAGTGTTTTCTTCCCCTTCTGCCGAGAAAGGGGGCAGGGAGAACAAAACTTGGCATTAGCCGCTCAGGGCCTGCATGCCAAAAAGCCGCCCCGGGCCGGGGTTAGGCCCAATGGGGGTCCGTGTCAGAGCCGGAGCCACAGGGCGCTCCTGCCGCCGCCATCTTGATGGGCAGCCCTGCGGGCCTGGGCACGGCCATCGCACCGACTGCGGGGAGAGGGGATGGGGCGCTGGGGCTGCCCCAACCCCAGCTCACATCTTCCACAGACCCTAAAATACACAGAAACTACCGTGGTGGTAAGCACCAGCACGAGTAGCAGCAACCCATAGGAAATAAATGGAGGTACTCATGAAGGCGCTGCTATTTATTGGCCATGTCTTCAGTTGGAACTGTCAATAGATTGATTTGCTCAGCGGCTGGCTGTAAGCTGGCCATGCAGAAGGGAAAAGGTGCACCTCCCCAGTGGCAGTGGGCAGACAGCTCAGGTTTTAGGGCTCAGAAAGAATGAGCAGCATTAAATCCATTAATTCTAGTGGCATGGCCCCTTGGACACGTTGGGCTGTAGCTGCTGTACCTGACACCTTGCCATTTAGATTCTCAGAGATATTAAACCACATTTCCAGTTCTGCCCTACGTGCTGATTTTCTTTTAAGAAACAATTTAGGCTGTGTTAAGAGGCTAATAAAAAGAAAATCTGGGAATCTTTTCCATCAATCAGCAGCGCCATTAGCTGCAGGCAGAGGAGCAGTTACAAATGGCCCGAGGAGCACACGGCGGTGAGCAGCCTGACCCCGGCTGGAGCAGGAGGGCTGCAACCTGAGCCAGGAGGGCGCGAATTCCTGCCCCGTACCCCCCCGCGCCGCGCGGGGCGGCCGTTAAGGAGGCTCAGGCCCGCGGCCCTGAGGGGAACCAACGCGCGGGGCTGCCCGGCCACAGAGCCGGAATGTGCCTCGCTTCTAGTGCCCGTTTGGTTAATGTAGCTGAATTCCTTCAGCTAGACGTTAACATTGGTAATGGAGTCGTATTGCTCGTTAAAAGCAAAAACACAGCAGTCTTCCCTGCCTGCTTGGCTACTGGCATGAAAAAAGCAGATTTGGATCGCCTCTGTCCTCCCATCAACTGATGGATTAATTTTATAAAGGTGCAGCTGACAACAACAGAATTTTCAGTCGTGTTGCTCCTTGTATTTGGTAGCGGTTTGCTGTTGTTGACAGGTCACAGCAATGATCTCAAATCAAAAAAGAAAAAAAAAAAAGAAGCCCACATTTTTGCAGCGCCTCCGTTCATGCGTGTTTTAAACAAACAGAGGTGCTAACAGCCTTTATCCTGCAGCCCCTTTGCTACAGAGCAGCCCCACACAAACCACTTCCATGTTGTCAGAGGCAACCTGCACTACTTGGATATTACCAACTCAGCCCACGATAAATAAAACACTGAGAACACGAGAAAATACAAAATTCCTAGCAGGACCAAAGGCTTTCTTTCATCCATCTACACCAACAGTAGCACAGCAGTCAATAGCTGACTGGCAAATCTTGACAGCAAGTAGAAAAACTGAGACTCAGAATCTGTATTTTTGGCCCCTTCTGGATCCTCATTATGCAGATTTGGAATGCACTGATCCAGAAGGGGACTGACAAATCTAAAGACCGCTAAAGACAATAAGCATTGGTCTCTGCCACTCCTTTATGCAGCACAACCCAAACTGACCTACATTGTTAAAAATACTTCTTGAAATAGGCACTAATGCTGTAAAAGACAAATGTATTCATACAAGCCTTGTTTTTAAGGGATCTTGTATTAATTCATGAGTATTTTAATTTTGCACATCCACTCATTTTTTTAATTTCCTAAAGGTTGAATGTAGCTCTGTGACAGTAATGTTTTAATAACACTGTTACCGTGAAGCTCTTAATAAAATTGTTCAAATGATGGAAACTGAACACTGCAAAATCTGAGTAGCTCTTTTTCCACAAAATATTTCGTCTAATGAATACGTCTTTTACAATAACAAAAACAGTATTTTCCAACATTTTTTTTTAAAGAAGTGAAGATTACTATATTTCATATACATTTAGCACGTATATTTGTTTCAAAACTAACTTCCATGCACATTAAATAAAAGCAAATAATTTGCTTTTTCTATACTTCATCTTACTCTGTGTGACAATTACATGGAACACAGGGACAATTTGTGAGTAAGACTATGTAAAAATTCAAATAAATCAGAGTAATTCCAAATTAAATACCAACCCATTTAAAAGTTCAAAAAAATGGGGGGGNTACGGGGGGGGGAACAATGACAAATTTTCTATATGTTAACTTCTGTGGAAAAAGGCACAGACCTGTATACTTTTTTATTCTCTTACATATTATTATTTAAATAAATATCTTCAAGTTAATCCTCTTTCAGACCTGAAATGCCAGGAATTTCAACTTGTCCACAGAATTGCAAAGCTACACTTAAAATAACCAAGACCCTGGTGAAAAGGAACAAAGGAAGTCAGTGGAATATTTGCAGTCATCTATGGTGTAAATAGAAGTAGTCACATTTCTCTTAATGTGCTTTACTGCTTAATGTGCTACAGGAAATTTAGATGAGCATTCAATAACATGGTAAGTTCATAAAAATCTAGTTATTAAAAATGACTGTATTATTCAAATATACTGTACTTCATAGGCTATTATATAATTACCACCAGGATAATTTTAAAGGTTGTGAAGCACTAGCAAACACTAGTAAAAACATCTATATTGAATGATAGTTGGCATACACAAAGAACAAACAACCAACCTCACTTAGAAAAGTCCGATCAAATAAACATATCTAATCTCCCAAACAAAACTGTCAGGAAAGAAAAAATCCTTGAGAAAAACTGTTCTTACAGTAACTTCTTGACCATTTTGCCACCAATTTCACCAGGCTCAACGCTTATTCTCTTAATATTAGTAACAATTGGACCTTGAAGTATTGCAAAAGTATCCTGTACTTTTAAAATGCAAGTCAGGTAGAAGGAGGGAGGACAAAGCAGAAACTAAGCAAAGGTTTACCAGTTCTTAACAGTTTACCATGTAGATGATATTCATTGTCCTAAAACCAGAAATATTACAACACAACTAAATTATTTCATGCCTATTGCCTCAGTACTTCTTGAGAAACTATAATATACCATAGGTGCATTTCATGACATCTACTGTGGTCAAAGCTGTTTTAACTCCCTTGTTTTCTAACAGAGTTCATACTACTAATAAAGAATCAACATTAAATTACAGATATACAGAAAACAAATTATAACTAAGCAAAGTATTGTTTTATTGAGAGCAGTACTAACAGAAACAATTACGGGCTCATGTATAAAGAACTATTAATAAATAGATCACAGGAAATTTCAAACATTGAGTACACTATCAAACAGCAAACACTAAAATAATTTTTGAAGAAGGACACTGCTTCAACTGCAGCCATTTTAACAGTCTAACCTTGGTCCATTTACAGTTGTCCCCAGTTAAATAATAGTTCTTCCTCAGATGACCATTTTTCTGTGTGAAGTAAGTTAGCAATAAATCCATGTAAGCATGGATGGAGTGGGCTATCAGTTTCCAATAAGACTGCAATCATTTTCAGTTAAAAAGAAACTGTTATAGCAAAAGAATAAATGATTGACATAAAAATAGAACAAAACCCAAAAAACCCCCACATAATTGCTTAAGAAAGACTAATGTAAAAATTCTTTGAGGAAAAAGAATCCGCCAGCTACATTACTATATTGCTCCAAGTATACCACTGTCTTGCAAAAACGTTATACAGTCACTGAATGCAAGACATCAAATAGAAAATGCATTTTTGTTTTGTACAGAGTTCTTTGCTAAATTCTAATGAAAATATATAGGAATAGATCAAATTTAATGGAACCTTTTCAACCTGAATGTTTTGAGTTTAAATAATTTGAACATTTTCCTATTTGATAGATCATCATATTTAGATTTTGTTTTTTTTTTTTTAAAAAAAAAAAAAACTTCTTGAGGCAAAGGTGGCATTGCTACCAGGAGAATCTGATAGTCTTCCTTCTTGATGCAGATAGTGGTCTACAGCCCAGGAGAACTACTTGCTCATGCAAATAAAAGGGAAGGCGTAGTATTTACTGCTGCATTAAATGTTAGCAGGAACACAAATTAACACAAACAAGATAAAAAATCTTCAAAATTGGATGACAGATTTTATCTTCTTAAGTACTGTATTTCTGTCTGAAAATCTGAAAACAGGTTTCAACTTGACAGTGTACCTCTTAAAATCTTTTGCTCTCTACCACCTACAGTCCAATCCCACAGTTATTTCTGCGTGCATGGTGCTGATAAAGTCAACAGTGACAATGCAGAGTTCAAAAACAAGTGAATTCTTTTTTTCCAAGTATTTGCCTTTAACCCAAATCACCTTACAATTAATGTTTGTCTTTTTTTTTTAAATCACTAGTTCCTCAAGCCAGTTAAAAACAAACAAGTTACTTTATCTTTGTTTCTGTGTTGCATTAGTTTCTTAACCAGAAGCACATACAATGCTCAGGATGCGCCGCTCAATGTCCTGTTAGTTAAAATTAACATCCATGGTACAGACACAAACTTCTCATAGATAAGAAACCATGCGTTCACAGTCCCCACCTTGTAGGGCTAACTTCCACCCTACATTTCCTAACCATAAAACAGTTTTGTAACAAAACACCCTAAGTGAAATCATTAAGCAAAAGTGATTCTGATTCATGTAAAACATCTATTAAAAACGTTACATGCTTTCTTTAACTAACACAGAAGCAACAGGGCAGACAGACAAAACACATTTGGCGTAGCCAAATGAGAATTTAATTACTGCAGTGGAGAGCTATTAAACGCTGTGGTGAAATGGAAACTTTTTGACTAAATGCATTTACAAATATTTGAGGACTATATTATGCTCCCAAACTGCCCACTCCCACCTCTCCGAAAAGGGGATTCAGCTACTTCCCTGTAAGTCAGTGCCCACCCTCACACCTAGGCAGAAGCTCTGCATGTTTGAAGGGGGGGCTGGAGAAACGCATGGAGGGTTCCCATCCTTCTTGTGAACAGGTGCTGTAGTTACAAAGTTTTTCAGAGGTTTTTCCAGCACCTCCTGCATCCTATTAGCCCTGCAAGAAATCATAAGACCAGAGCCTCTGATTTTTGGGTGGCCTCAAATTTCTCTGGATTACTGAATAGTTGTTCAAGATTCCAAGGTACTTTTGCTGAATGAGTGAACTTAATTCCCCTTCAGCAGAACTTAAGAGTACACACAGTAAGGGCTCTTTTTAAAACCGGAGCATTTCACATATTTATTTGACCACACTTTCCTCCTGTGATGGAAAGGCTTGGGACTGAGCATTTTTTTCAATAAATTGTTAAAAATCAGCCCAAGAACTTTGCATTGAAGTAGCCTGACAGAACAGCGGTCAAGTAAATTTAGCTACGCAGGACATTAAATATTATACATTCACATTACCAAAAATAGCTTACTGTGAAAATTATGTACAAGTTACAGAACTGTCAAGTTCATGTACACACATCACGTTAAGCTGTATAATTTAACTTTTAATTAAGCAGAACTGAACCAGGCCCTAGTTTACATTTTAGGCACTGCACAGGGAACAAATCAGATCACAATACGGCCATCAAGTTTTGGAGCATAAAAAGCATTCCTACATACATTCAACAAAACAAAACCAACCACCAAAGGATGTGAATGAAATACTTCCAGTAAGAACATTCATATGATATGCTTCAAATCCTCTCCTATTGCTGCCCAGCTTATTGAACAAGTCTCACAGGTCAGTGGGACCACTTCACATGAGAAGACTGAGTAGAATTTGGCCCACCAGCACTGTAATTTCCCCAAGAAAAGAAGGGATGTAATCATTCAATTATATTAAGGATGAGTTTCTGTCTACTGTTGAAAACATTCTTGAATTTGCATTCACCTGATGTATTAACTACTACACATATATATATATACACATATATATTGTATCTGAGACAGCCTGCAGTGAGCAGGAATGCGAGTAATTCTTTGATCTTACTCCGCTTAGTTAACAAATGGCTAATTCTCAGAATGCACAATCTGTGTGTCTCAGACCAGGTAACTTAACAGTGCAAAGCAGCAATCCCTCGTAAGTACTGGGAGTAGTCAGTGGTCTATTCAAAGTCTAAAAAAGCCAGGTTGGGTCTTTCAGGTACGTTCAAGATTAAGAAAATTATCTATTTCTTATATTTCTAATAAAATGAGTCTAATATTGAGAAACTACTACACGTGGTCAGAAGAAGCATTTTAGAATACCCTATTTCTACCAAGATAGCATTATTACAAATAGCTCATAAAAACAACTGAGATTTTAGTTACTAACTTGAAAAGCGCAGATACAAAATGAAATAAAACATATTTAAAACTTACAGCACAGGTGCAATATAAAGAGATTTAAGACACCTGTACTTGAAAACAACCATATTCATGTTTGTTATAGTCTACCTACAGAACACAAGGACTATCCTTTTTTACCCTCAGTTTCAACCCAGAGTTTATTTTGGTACATGACTTTATAGCTTTCATTCATTATGGTTCTACAACACAAATATCAAAGTAGCCTCAAGTGGCAATATAATAAAAGCAATCTAGGGAAAAAAAATCCCTCACCTGTAAATTACTATGACTAATTGGATGAGAACAGATTATTTCTGAGAGGAAAGCTGCTATTGGCTATACTCATATTCACTATTACAGAATGTACGATGCTGTCTTTGATGGAATATTACTTATGAATTCATCTACATAATCTAACACTTCAAATACTGCCTATACAAGCAGTCACTCAGATATAATTATAACAGGTGAAAATACTTGCCTATGATGCTAGCCAGCCCAAAACACACCTCCCACTGCCTCTCCTTCCTGAAATGTACTTCTGGCACTAATCTTTGGAATAAGAAGTATGTGTGATTTTCTTGAATACTGTACTGACATTAGAGCCAAAACATACTTCACACTCTCAGAGATACAACTTTTCAAATTACTGATATCTTTAACTTTCAAAGCTATACACACAAGATAACTAATTAGGAAGCTGTATTTTTCAGACTGTGAAGGAATTCGTAACTAATTTCACCACAGCTCTTATTTATCTGCTAAAAAGATATACCCAAATTATTATGAACGTGTCCTATAGTCTTACTTCTGTTTCATAAAAGAAACACACGTTATTGTCATGACCTGAAAACTCCCTTTTTTTAAAAATAATGCTGTTTAAAACTGAATTCAATACATTTCAATGTCAAAGCTTAATTGTAAATAGTAAAAAACAAAGGCAAACAAAAAATCCACAAAAAAATGCAACTGATCTGAAGTGCAACCCAAAGAAGCTCCTTGAAATATTCCACTTACAGAGGGAACTCAGAAACCCGTACCCATTCCAGTACACACAGTGCCCATTTTCTTGAGAAGATGTCACGCCATCCACTGCTGAAGGTAATACTAACTCTGCTATTTTGCACCAGAGGACACTGCAGTTGTATTCACTTTTCAGCAACAGTAGCTTCAAACTCTTACTTCTCTACCTTCACCTTGGCTTCATAACTGCTTTTGTTTGCATCCTGGCCACCCTTCCGCAGTGCCAGCACTGCCTACACTCAACTACGGGAATCAAGGGGTTTCTCAGATATGAAAACTGATGAGAATCAGATGTGAAAAACATTTCCCCAACCTGTTCGCCATACAGCTTCACAAACACTTATGCTAGCCCAACAGGGAGAGTGCTATAAAAGCTCCTGAAGCTTATTTAAGCAGCAGCGCCGCCAAATGTAAAACCGTAGCTGTAGGACCCCCGCCAAGAAGGGTGACTGCAGGAGTTTCAACCTCCACCTGTTCACCACACTGCTACTGCAAAGACAATTCAGCTGCTTGCAGAGCAGCTGCTGACCTGCTGCATGTTACAACTTTGCATGTTGAGAGAAATCAAAATCAGCGCCAGTTTCCCTTAATACAGCAGACTGTAAAACTTGCAGCAGTTTCCACAGCTGCTCTGCAAGCAGCTGAGCCATCTCTGGGGTGGGGATCTGGAATTCACTCTAGCCATCTCCCAAGAAGTTAACCCTCACTTTAAGTCAGGGCCATCCAGAATAATCCGAAAAATTCTGGACACCTATTTCTCCAACTAAATACGCTCAATCAATCAGAAGCACTTCCCAGGCCACCATGGAGAGGTGATGACTGATACAAAAGATATTTAAGGATTCATTATTTTACCAGTGATAACCAGTGAGTAAACGCTTCTTGTCCAGGGGAAATAACCGTCCCTTAATAAGAGCTGATAATAACTTTATATTAGCCATGATAGGTTTCAGCTAATTTAAAAAGAAGTAGAAACACCCTTAAATGCGGGGAATGAAAAATGTAAACAGTATACCCTTTTTTGAGAAGCATCATAAATTGGTCTTTATTCTCCAGTTCCTAGGTTCCTAATGTCCTACCTAAACTAAATCTTTATATTCACTTTTATACAACTCTGGGAAACTCCATGGGCCTAATTTTGCTTCCACAGATGTAACCAGGGAAAGCTTACAGTCTTCACTGGAATGGGTTACCTAAGGACAACAAGTTAAACAACACTTAGATGGAAGTATACATTGTAAAGTGTATAAAACAAAAATCAGAATGGGTCTAGATGTACTTAATACTGTAATCTAATTGCAAACCAGGACAAGCAAGGATAACATTATAACATTCTTCCCAATTTGACAACTCCATTTCCTTTTAGCTTAAGTTCCTACATCTGCTCTGGTATCTTCTGTTTGTGCCTCAGACAAAATATCCTCTTCCTCCCAGCACTCCAACCCCTGTGCACAGTTTCCTCAGTCTTGAAGAAAAGGATAGCATAGTCTGGAAGGGTTTGTTTGTCAAAGAGGGAAATTTCTCTTAAAACAAAATAGTTCCACTGCAAGCCTCTGTCTTTAGAGCATTTGTAATTTTTCCTTGCGAACACATAATGTTTAAACTTGTTCAGCAAAATCTGATCTGGCCCCAAACCATTTAGATTTAATGGAACTTTTCACTTAAGTACTATATATGTCTGCAGATAAAAATGCACCATAACGTCGGTTTTAGATGTAAATAGATGAAATCTGGAAGGTATTTTCACAGATGGCAATTCCATAACTTCAATACCAAAAGTTTCCTCAGTCAACTGTCTTAAATCTTCAAGCTCTTAGTGAAGTATTTTGCCATCTGTCTATGCATCCATAGATAGGACTCGAAACGTAGGACTTGCACTAATTAGCAGTCAACGTTTAAAATAAATAAATAAATCCCAAACACTGCTGTGCTGCAGCGCACCACAAACGCACAGAAAGTTAAATTACGGGACTCTGTATGCTTCAACACAGGCGCTGAGGCACCAAAGCTGAGGCTCTGGCTCCCATCGTAGCTTCTACGTGCGGTGGGTCTGCTGAACACACACGTCTTCAGCGCAGGTCTCATCTCTGCCAGATCTCTGATACACATGCTCACTGCAGACACGTTTACTCCGCATTCACTTCCTTCCTCAGCTTCCCTCTCTAAATCCTGCTAGTCACTTTTGTTTTGATTAGAAGTGGGCTTGCCTGGACCCTAGTAGGAGTCAAGGGAGACAAGTCTGGAACAAAAGACTCCGCATGGAGACCTCTGTACTTCAAAGGGGGCACTGCTATGTCACATTTAACAACAAGCAGCGAGGTAATATCGATCCCTCTTGCTTGCCCAGAACTTCCAGTTATTCTGAACAACTAAGTAGCTTTTGCAGGCTCCTACCACGATGATGCAGTAATGGAAAATATACGCTGGATAAATGAAATCATTCTTGCGAAAGCACAAAATCATGTGTCACAGAATTTGAAGAAGTCAGTGCTAAATGCATTATGCCACGTTCAACCTTATCTTAGAAAAAGTAGTTAAACTGTGGCTAAAACATTAGGACTTTAAAGATGAGGCATCTGATTCATCATTAAAAAGAATGTCTGGCCAAATTAAAGAAGAGTTTTTAGGCAGTGCTTATGTATCTGAATTTCCATTTAGTCTTAGTTGAACAGGCTCAGGAATTTTCCCTTTCTTTTGTTACAGGTACTTGGAGCAGTAACATACAAGAACAAAACTCACAACGTACAAACTATAGTGCAGTCCAGAACACTGTAAGAAAGACTCATTGCAAGAAAAAAGGCTGTCTCCTATTGTTATCAGATCTTGCAATAACAGTAACTTGCAGCAACCATAAGAAAGTTCAGATGAAAGTGAGAAATTTCAAACCAGCCATGTTTCTTTTAATGAGAAAACAAAATACACTGACTCCTGCACGCTGCTCCTCCCTTCCTTCCTCTCCCCATCTCATAAAAGAGGATCCCAAAGAAGGATCACGTTTAAGGTCCCAGTTGATAAATCCTAGATCAAACTCTCAACATGGAAAGAATTTGGACTGTAATCAGGTCCAAGAAAACATGTTCAAAACTCATCAACCCACCCCATCCTGAAAAAACATATTCCTCAGAACATGAAATTATAACCCTTGAAATTCACAAACATATTTAATTCCATCTATTTACATTCAGCACCCTACTCTTTAGTATCATCTTTTAACATACATGCCTCATGCTTAAAGAAAAATATATTCTTCTAACATAATCTATACAAAACATGCATAAAAGCCATCCACAGCATTTACACACTGCTGCCAGAATTCGAGCAAGTTATACTTACTGAAGTTGCTTGTACAATTTTGAACATTCAATTAAACATTTTTCTTCTATCAAAGCTCAAACTCTTCTTAGTTCTCAGCAATGAAGACTTTTTGCACGTGCGTAACAAAAGGTTTTCCACTCACTTCCCCCCTCCAGTCTGTTTCACCCCTCGACAAAGAAATGATCTAAAATTTAGCAAGAGCTGTTCACACACAACTATGTGCAGAATCCCCATCATAAAAGGGAAGCGAGCTCTATGATTCATTCCATGCTAACCTGTTAAAAGTCCAAAATGACAACACCGAACAAAATCCAGTGAGGTGCACGTTCTTTGGTTCTTATAGTCACACAGGACTGACACTGCTACTTTGCTTTTAAAAGAACCAGTGGAGCAGGCTCATTGCTGCATTTGACATGGCTTGTCTCAAAAATTAAGTACTTGTAATTTTTATACGATACTGAATGACCTTAACGCATGACAAAGATATAAACCATCAGAATAGAGCTATTTTAAAAAGAGAGGGAGGAGGGGGGAGCAGGAGAGTAAATGCTTGTAGACATGCCTTATATACATTGCACAAACACGCAGACGCCCATATATAATCGCTGACATGTTTCTGCCCGAAATAATGCATCTAACTCCAGGTACCTCATTACCAGAAGGGTAACAACCACCTAGAGGTAGTTTGGAGAAAATCAATCACAATGATTAGTGCTGCAGGAAGGACTTAAAAGGTAGAGTTAAAAACCCAGTACTGCAGCTGTTCTACAAACAGAATTTTCACTGAGTGAAAAAGAAGAGGGGGTTTCAACACAAGCCTTGTCTGCTAAAAATAGTTATCAATATAATTGTGCAATTAGTGAAGCACTGACGCTACAAAAACACGACTGCAATCTGCACACAACCAAGGCTTAACTCCAAGAAGAAAGAAAAATCATTCACTGCAAGCTCAAAAAACTGGGCATAATGAGCTTAAACTATTACAAGAATTTTGACTCAACATCCAAGTAGTTTTTGCTCACAGCAAGATCCCATAAACTGAACATAACCTTACCAAGAAAAGGTAAAGATAAAGCAATAAAAACACTGCTGCAGGTTTCAAGCTAGCTTCTGACTTGTAGTAAGGTAGAGGCTTCTTTCCTCTACTTACACTGATTCTGTAATATTATTTTAGTAGCTAGAAACATTGCAGAAGGGGTGGACGCACATAGAACAGTGTGCACGCTTAAACGATGGACTGTTTTCAAAGCAGTTTCTAACAGCAATATTTTGTTTCGACAGATTAATAAACTCATGTCTTTGCCTTGAAGGGAACAGCTCACACGAGCAAATTTTTCAAATGAATGAAGCTAATAAGAATAGGGTCCAATCAAGCAACACACTCTGTTGTAAAAGCCGCACTGTAAAATAACTTCACTGATTTTTCAGAGACATTTTTATGCTCTGGCTGCTACTGGCACCATTGGTCAGGCAGCAGCTAACACACAGCAGTCCGTACACCAGTATGAATTATCTCAAATGTATCCTGAACCAAAGTGTATGCTGCTTCTCTGCATCTCTTTAACTAGAAAAAAAATTCTACTTCTAACTGGTGGAAGGAAGAGAATGTAAACGTGAAGTTTATGCACACTGCAGGTTTTGACAGAAAGAAACAAAGTGAGGAACATATCTTTGTTCAGAGAGCAATCCCTTGCAGAATATTAATAAATTCCCTGAGGCATACCTCTAAGAAGCACTCAAAAGGACTGAGGCACACAGCCTATGCAGTGAAAGAAGCCGTTTTTCATTGCATTTTGCACTACCACCTAAGAATATTGATAAACTGTAAGTTGCTGAAGTGTCAACAAACACTTTTAATATATCCTACCTCTAGAAAACTGCATCCTTTCAGGGAGAGGAAACAACAGAACAGAGAACTCCACATTTACCACATTTTTGTTTTATTTTATTCTTTATTATTTTCTACAGCTACTGTACATTATAAGACAGCACGCCATGCCTAGCGTTACTCAAAAGCATCATGTCATCATCCAGTTCAACTCTTCTGCATTTCCACAGCTCTAAGAATATCAGTTTCCAAATACATCTTTTTATTAATATTGCTGCTGTTCAATAACATGCAGTAAGACAAAATTAAAAATAAAAAACCCCTTCATTTATCTGTGAAGTAAATGTATAGAACTGCAAAGACCAACGTTGTTACTTAAAAATGAAGAAAGAAGGGAAGAAGGTAGGGGGAAGCAGGAAGAAGAATGCTCTTATTTAAGTATATTGTTAATTCAGTTTAAACAACAACAACAAAAAAAAAAGCAGTTGCAAAGTGAGAGGGCACCTATATGCCAGTACAAAGTATGAATTGCAATGATGTAATAAATTCACTATTTAATTCCATGCTTGGCCCATAATTCCAAGTGCAAACAGCTGATACTGATGTCCAAGCCCTTAAGCACTGGGTATGCACAACACTGAGATCAGAAATCACTCCAACACCACAAGGAACACAACAACATGCCATAGCAGTGCTGCCTGCAAATTTGAGTCACCCTTAAAAGTATTCCTTGAGAAAGCCTGGTGAAAGTCAGCACAAATGGCCACCAAACGGAATAGAGAAATGGAATCGCTGTGCCCTCATGAACCAACCCTCCCTTCATTCAATGCAAACGTCATAGAAAATGGACAACCACGCCAAAAGTTAAGGTGCCCTTCTGCCTCCCTGGCACGGCCCTGGCTAACCCTGAACGGTCCCCGTGCCCTTCAGATGCGGGCTCTGAGCACACAAGGCCCAGGAAGGTCTGCATGCACCTTTTCCACAAACCGCTGAACCTGGGAAAAGCTCCCTTGGGATCACGGCTTTGTGGACAGCCTCCATCCGAAGGCACCCTGCTATGAGAGCCCACAATCACACAGGTGTGCTTAGAAACAAACCAGTAGGCATGGGCCTCTTCCCCACAGCCCTACAGAGAGCTTTTGGCCTCGCTTCGTCATCACTGCAGTTTTTTTTTTTTCTGGGAGGGAGTATTTAAAACTCAGCCAAAGCAACTGCACGTTCCAGTGTACCACCACTGGGACACTCTCAGGTCTGAATTACTGCAAAACAACACTGTAACAATGTCTTAATTTCACTGACTGATCTCAAACGTACTTTTAAAAAGCAATTTGAGGTTTACAATCAAAGTGTTTTAAAACGCGTTCAAACGTTACCTAAACGAAAAGAGTATTTATTTCTCCTTTCTGGAGCTTGCTTTTAAGCATTTCCAAGGAAAAGCACCTCCAGCTGCAGAGCACAAGCCAACAAGTCATTTATCCCAGCAGCATGCTGTCCATCGAACTGACCTAAGGCAACTTTCTTACTACAGATGCTCCCAAATACCGAGTGAGCCACGTTACTTCCCTACATGTGAACCCACAGCCCCGCTGCACCCAAAAAGAGGGAGAAAGACAGAAAAGGATCTTACTTGGTGCACAAAGACATCAACCGGGGACTCCAAGGGGCTTCCCTCTCGGCTGCTCATGGAGATGAACCCGAAGCCCATCCTCACATTGAACCATTTGCAGTGGCCGGCTCCGTGCCAAAGCGGGGATTCCTCCTCCTCCTCGTGCTCCGGCAGCCGCCCGGGCTCATCGCCGCCTTTACTCGCCCCTGCTGAGGGAGAGGGGGCAGGGGAAGAGAGAAGGAGGAAGATGCAAAGAGGAGTTAAATTCTGGGAACATCCTTTTGCCACCGCATACATTAGTTACTACGTAAGAACGAGTAAAAAAAGAAAGAAAGGCGAACGAAACGCAATGAGAGCAAACTGCGGCAGGAGCCTGATTTGCTGCTGAGTAAGGAAGCAGGCAGCCTGCTCCCGAAACGCGTCCACCGGAGGCCTCGGCTCGGCCCCTCTCCCCACCACCTCCCCATCTGCAGCCCCATCCCGGCCCTCGGACGTTACTTGGGTATTGCTGCTTTAAGACCGATCCCATTTCCCGAGCGCGGCTCTCGGCCCAATCAGTCCCTCCTGGCGCGGCGCGGGCGGACGGGGGGGGCTGCACCGCCGGCTACGGCACGTGCGGCGCGGCCACCGCCGCTCCCCAGCGTGTGCCCATCGCTCCTCGGAACGCGCTCCGGGCGGCGGCCGGGACAGGTGTAGGGGCGCGCTCTCATCCCGCCGCCGGGACGGGGCCCGGGCGGACGGAGCCGGCGGACAATGGCCCCCGGGAGCCGCTCGCGGCTGAATGGGAGGGGGCGGTCCGCGGCGGTCCGGAACAATGAGACCGCGGCAGCCCCCGTGCGCGGGCCGCTAACAGGGGAATGCGGGG
>JACDJE010000163.1:868535-879433 GCA_016647715.1 Pavo muticus
GGGGGACGGGGGGAGCGAGCGAACGAAACCGGAGTAAAACAATAGAAAAAGAAAATTAACCTTCGGCCATGTTGCCCCACGGGCCCTCTGCTCCAAACTCGTGAGATGAAAACTTTCCCTTTGGATCGAAGTGCTCTTCTGCTTTAACCCAACATCCTGCGTCTGCACGAGCCCCAATTTCGCTCGCATGGTCCAACGTGCTTTCCCCCTTTTGCCTTTTCCCTTTCTCTGGCGCTCGGTCTCTGGCCCCCCGCGCACACGTGACTTTGCCAATTACATGCTTTCTCGCTACTAATTTCGCATCGGGTCCTGAAGGGGTTGGGAGAAGCGGCGGCAGCCAATCGCCTTCTCTACGCGCCTGACACACCGAAATAATTTATGAATGAACACGGCGTTTCCAACGCGGCTTTTTTTTCTCATTCTTTTTTTTTTTCGGCAGCTCACCCGCGCGGTGCCGTGCGGGAACCCGCGGTGCCACACGTGCACACGGACGGAGAACACAGGCGGGGGCTGCGGGGCCGGGCGGCACCTGAGGAGCGCCGGGCTCGGCCCTTCGGAGCGCTCCTCGAGGGGGATGGGGGAAGCATCGGGCTTCACAGGTTTCTCCGCCATCTCTTTCCGGGGGAGGGGATGTGATTAATGACTTCCTAAATGGGAGCCCGGTTTCCAGGGCTGGTGGGAGAGCGAACCTCGGGCGGCGGCGATTGTTACCCAGGAGCGCGGTAGGGAGGGGGGAGAAAGAGAAGGAGGGGGAACGGCAAAGGATTTGCTGGAGAAGAAGGCGGAAAAAAAAAAGAAAAAAAAAAACCACGAGAGAAGGAAGACAAAGAGAGGACAGACAGCGCGGACCGGCGCTGCTGCGCTAAATTCCCGCTGCCGGCGAGCGGGCGCAGCCCCATGCCCCCGCGCAGGTGGGCGCACCGTGCGCTGCCCGCGGCCGGGCAGCGCCTTCAGCGCCCCGAGAGAGTGCGCCGCGCCGTGCCGTGCCGTTCCCCATCGCTCTCATCTCTTCTGTAGTAGAGGTACAAATGGAGGTACGAAAAGAGACTTTGCTTTCTCTCGCCGCCCACCCGCGTGTCACCACGTCACGCACCCTTTCCACGCCGCCCACCCCTCGGGCTCCGCTCCTCTCCCATTACCCGCCCGCACCCCGAGGTGCCCCCGCGGGGCCGGCAGCGGTGCGCGCGGGCTGCAGCCCTGAATTCCTCCGCAGCCTCCAGCCGGACGTTTCCCAGAGGTTACTTCGGCGGTCGGCTTCCTGCGCCGAGCTGCTCCAAACACCGCTCCCCTCTGCTCGTGGCCTCCTCCCTCCGTGCGACAGCGATTATTTTACCATATTAAATCTCGGTAATCTTATATGGTTGGATCTTATGGCCGTGACGATTTCTAATATATAATAAATATAGGAGATGTTAATGCGCGTGAAACCCCAGCCATGGAGGAGAAATTCAGGTCACCTGCGGGAAAAACGCTTGCAACACTGGCTGGAAGTGTCAGAGCACTCCCAGAGCAGCCGACTGACCCAAAACTAGGAGCTCCCTCTGTCCCTCCTTCAAAAAACATTCCATACGCGTGGCAATAAAGATCCCTTGGATGGGAGTGAGTGGGATGAACAGGCATAAACTCTGCTCAAGCCCATCAAATGGTTCCAAAACGTCCCTGGTCAGTACTTTTCATTTAAAATAAAATTAATTATGCGATGTTTTTCGATTAATAAATTAAAAACGAGGGATCAGTAACCGCAAATATATTTGTTGTGATGTATTTACGGTGCAAAATAAATGCAGGTTTTGTGAAATGGGGGTGTGTGTGTGTGCAAGGAGCCTTTCCTGCGATTTTCAGGCCTCCAGTATTAGTGGAATTAAGGTCGGGGTCACCGGACCGGGCGGCGGTGTCAGATGTTATCGACTCACTCATTTCCTGCGGGGACATCGGCCTTTCAAGTGCTGGGGGAGAGCTGTGGCAGCCGGGGGGCTGCGGAGAGAGAGGGAGGGAGGGAGAAAGAAAAGAAAAAAAGAAAAGAATGAAGAAAGAACAACGGAGCACAGCCGAGCGATGCCTTCACAGAACCCACTCGCTGAGAATCAGCCCTAATTTTTCCCTTCGGAGGGGGCGGGCAGCCTAGGGAATAAACGGGAACAAGCCTATACAGCGGATCAGGGAGAAGTTAGCTGAATGGCAGCAGCCCACAGACACAGAGGTGTTTTTGTCCTTACGTTTCGCTACAGAGATGCTAATTTGGATAAAGATAACTACAGGAAGCGGATCGTTGCACAAACGCACTGCGCGCCCACTTACATAACCACTGGCGATAGTTTTCTTGCCACACTCCTAAAACTTTTAAAGTCCTAACTCCGATTTCTTCTATCCCTTAAAGAAAAAAAAGAAAAAAAACACCTCCCCATCCCCCCCCCACAAAAAAAACAAACACCAAACGACATCGTCAAAGACGGCAATAACGACACAAACCCGGTAGCACTCCGCGTGCCTCTCAACCAACCCCGGGGTTACACGTGAAGCGGAGCCACGGCTACAGCCGCCTACCAACCGAGCCGCCCCTCCCGAGCAGGGGAAGCTCCTCCCCGCGGGGGTCGGCGGGGGCCGCCCTCCTGCCCCGCGCCAGGCAGCGCCCCCTGCCCCGGAGAGCCGGGGAACGGCAGCGTATGGAGGGGCAGAGCCTCCGAGGGCGGGGACCCCGGGCCTGGGTCTTGCTCAGCCCCGGAAGATCCATTAAAGGAGATCAAATGCAGAGAGCTGCCCGCCGGGCCGGCTTTAGGTAGCACTGTGGACCGGTTCCCTCCCCACCCGCGGGACCCGAGGTGATGGCGGTGGAGCTCCCAAGGCAGCGGCTCTTCCCGCCAAAACCGCCTCACCTACGCGCCCGAAGCCGCCCCCTCCTTTCCGCCGCGCAGCGCTCGGCCCGAGGGCAGGCTCTGCGCTGCCCGCTGCGTTCCGCCGTCGGCAGCGGCCCTGCGGCTCCAGGGCCCGCTTCCCGGCGCCCGACACCCCCGGAGGACGCCTGAGGTGGCGGCCGTACCCCGCCGCCTGCCCACGTGGAGCGCCGCTTTCTATCCTCCATTCGACGCCCCCAGAAAACGCGGCTACCCTCAGAGGCGGGAAGGTGGCGGCGTGCCGCCCTGCCCAGAAGCGGGGCTCTGCGCTCCTCCCCGCCCACCCTAGGGAACGCGTTTAACGAACAGCTCCCGAGAAACTTTTCTAACGACGAAACGAATTAAACGAGCTCCGCTGCGCTCCGGCTGTCCCGAGGCGGGAAGCGCGGAGGCAACGCTCACCCCCGCCAGGCAGGCAGCAGCGCCCTCCGAGAGCCGCCCGCGCAGCAGCCCGTCCCCCTGAGGGGGCAGCCGCCGACGCCGAGCACACAGCCCTCAGCGCCGAAGCGCCGTTCCGCGAAGTCCCCGCGTGCCTCGGCGCGCACACAGCTGGGATCCGATCCCCACCGGCCCACGGGACTCAGCCGTGCCGCGAGCGCGCAGCCACCGCCCCTCAGCGGCGCAGCTCCTTTCCGCGGGAGCTCCGCGCCTCCCACTCCGCGCATGCTCCGCCGCGGGCGGGCGCCCGGGGGAGGGCCCGTGAGGGCGGACGGAGGCAGGGTCCCACCGCCGCAGCACTTTGAAGGCGCCACGGAAATAGCTCGCTGAGTTGGGATCTTAGCGACTGAGGTGTGGAGAGCCTTTGGGAAGTGCACGTTTGTGGTAGCTCAAGAGCATCTGGGCTCATAGAGTTTACAGCAAGTACCCAAAGGTGTGTTACTCCAAATAAACTTCCTCTATAGAATGATGTTTACTTGTATTCAAAGTACATTGAGCAAGAACTCTGAAGCTTGTGGATGAAACCAATGATTCTTCCAGAAAAGTAAACGAACTGGGATGCAGTCACTGGGATGCAGTCTCTGGGGCAGTGGGACAGAAGCACTACAGCACTGCAGTTTCACAGATACAAAGTGAGCCATGTAAGATGCTACAGAAAGGACTGACCTGAGCCTGAGGAGACCTTCTTGAATGACCTCATCGTCTTCTGAGGAACCTAGAATCAGAGAGCTGGAGTCAGTGCTGTGTACATTGTACCGAGTTCCATATTTAATTACCTCTTCTCCAGTTTAACGGCTCATTAAAAGGCCATAAAATCCCGGTACTTGGCTCTGTGAAGTGACCTGTAACCATACGGACTGCGAGACTTACCTAGCTCATCAGAAACACCAGCAGATAACCAAGACATAGCATGAAAACCAGCTGAGTCTCTCTTTTTAAAGCATCCTTAAAAGCATCCTCCCTTTTACTGCGCTCAAGAAAGCTGTGCAGCTGATGGCAACAGAAGGAAGAGACACAGATTTGCAGGGCAGTGGAAGCTGTTCTTTTCCTTTATCAATATTTAAAGGCAGTAGGTAACAAGAGCTCGTGACTCTTGTCTTCCCTATGTGTAAATTGTACAAATTAAGTGCTCAGTCATACATGATACATGATATTAAAAAGTGATAAAAAAGATTTTCTTTGGTATCTTTCCTTGTCAAAACTGTAACTCAGTGCCAATGTGAGAAAAATATTTTCAATTAAATCAGATGGAGAATTACAGTGTAATTTGTAACAAAGCTGCATTCTACATCCCAAAGAGAATGAACCCAGTTATTCACAAAAATACAGATGTTTAGCTTTACCAAAACTCCATGGAAAGTGTACTTCTCAACTAGTTGACCAAGGCCTGGCTAAGTCTGTACAATAAAATACCGTGCAGAAACCAAGTATCACAGACAGTGGGAAGCATGGAGGAAAAGACCTTGGTTTTGGGTAATCCTGTGAGTCAGGCTATCCAGTTTGTTCAATACAAGAAAGACGAATAGGCAGGAGCATGCACAAACTCACCTGCTACAAACCTGTCCACTTGTCACCCTCTCCTACCTTTCAGTTAATCTCCTTTAACTAAAACGTGACCAAAGTATGTATCTTCCTATTTAGATGTAAGACTGATTCTCTTCTCTTTGAGAGAAATCTAAGATTTCTTAGATCGTGGAAGAGCGTGGCCTGACCCCTGTTTTTCCTGGGTGGGAGGGAAGAATATTCCACTAGAAGTGAGAAGAGTCAGAAGATGAATTATCAAAGACAAACGAGAATCAAATTTCTCTAGCTTCTTCTTCCCCCCATGCCCAGTTATTCTGTGTCCCTTACAACGCTGGGAATTGGAAAATGGTGCAGCACTGTCTTTCCTTTCTGTGCAATGACAGCAGAAAGCAAATTCAGCCCCTCCTCCTTGGTAATACCTGGGTTTTCCGTAAGAACTGTGTGGACTTGTGCTCTGCATTGAGCCTAACCCTGCTTTTACACCTTCAGGCACTATAGTCCAATCTCTGTGTTTGCTCCTTTGTTCTGCCAACCTGTGGCTACGTGGCTTTTGTGTCTTTCGGATTTACCTGCATTATTTATGTGACATAATGAAATATGCAAGCATAGAGTAAAGGATCTGTTCTTGGCTTTGACATGAAGTCTGCCTCCGTTTATGAAGGGACTAAAAATAAAGCACAGTTCTTAAAAATTGTGGCAGAAAACAGCACAAACACAAGATACTCTTGTTCCCAGCACCAGTGTTCCAAAGCTTTTGTACGCATTGCATATTTGAAAATGCTACGTTAACATACCACATTATTAAGTAGAAAGAAGGAGATGCAACTCTATATATTTATATATAAAGTAGTTGTTTTAAATAACTTCCCAGTAAGATGCACAGAACTTGCCACCAGGGATGTTAGCGTGGAAAAGCCTGAGCATTCTAGGAACTCGTTTAATCCAGACAGCTTAAATGAAAAACTGAGCAGCATGTATTTTGCTGCATCCCACTGCAATCTACAAGAAGTCAGTCTGCCTTAAAGGGAAGCAGGCTGGGCTCTGAAATGACTGATGACCAACTTTCCTACACCTCCTTATGCTGTACAAAATAGAAGAAAGAAAATACTTAGACTTGTTAGTTCTGAAATTATTTTGACATTTACATGAACTTTACAACTCTGAATAATAAATGACGTTTAGGAGTTCTAAACAGCAAGGTGTTTTAGAAAAAAAAGTTTCCTCTTTGAAAGCAGTCCCAGCTCTGCACTCACAGTATGCAGAAAGATACAGGGGAAACAGGCACAACAGCCAGCGCAGCTGAACACCATGTGGAATTATTGCAAAAGAGTTAAAGATGTACTGGTAGACAACAACAGCAACCCACATCTCTTTACAAATAGCACACTGTATAATTCAACTTGCTTAGCAGCTTGTATCGTTTATTTTTTGACAACTTCTTACTGTTATCTTCCACTGATCAATAAGTTTAGATATGATTTTGTTTAAAAAAGTCTCTTTGCTAAGCAGTGTTTTGATTTTCACATCATAAACCCATTAGCGTGGGGAAGTTTTGCTGCCTGGGAGATTCAGAAATGCAATTTCCTCAGATGAAAGTAAAGTTGACATACACAGCTACCCCATTAAATAAGTTATGTGGTTTCCTCGAAAAATAAGTCAGAAATGACATTTCAGAGGCTAACGCTGCTTCTTTCACAGGCAGTGGCAGCGAGGGGACCGATTTCCCCCAGAGAGTAAAGCCACAAGTATTTTTTCCAGGAATGGCTACTGTAAGTGCTACCTAGAGTGAGGGAAGGAGGAGAAAACTCAGCAATACTTCACGCTGTAACAAACGAGGAACAGGGGAAAACATGCAGTGTTAAGGGAGCTCTTTAGTAGAGTTCATCAGCAGTGAAAGCTTAAATGGACGAATGCTACAAAATACATCCAAAATTTAACACCTCTGTATACAGAACCCAAGTACAGGAGGAGCATACAGTATCTGTTTTTATTTTTTTATTGTTTTAAATTTTTATTTTGGTCAGATTCTATTAAGTTAGAAAACACATTTTATAACCAATAAACTTTGTTGTCTATATTTTTAACCAATCAACAAATAACTGACTGTTAACTTTTGCTTACAGTTGTTGACTGCTGGCTGAAGCACTGCGCTCACAGTACTTTGGCTTCAGAAATCATGAGTGAGCACTGCCTTACGCTCTGAATTAACTTGTTTTAAGAATATTCAGCCGTGTTCTTTAACGTGCAGTTCTAAATGATGGATACGTTCCTGAGCAGTTCTCATTGTTCTAACTCTTCTTCTGTTTTCGTTTCGTTACATAAAATAGAATGAAATGCACAACAAAAGACTCCTGAAGATGGATGCTCGGGTGTCAGTGTCCTCACATAATTACAGGGGTAAAAAATATGTGGACGTTCTCACAATTTAATTTAGTCTAGGCAAAAATGTATTAAAAATATTAGCAAGAGAGTACATATTGAGCACACGTGAGAATTCCAAGCATCGACGCTGAAACACTTCACAACTGCTGATTCAAAAAAATCCATTACACAACAGCTAAGAAAAACCCAGTTTTTATTCACTGAATCCTATTTTGTAACTGATCTGATGTAGGGTAGTTACAGTTTGAATAGGATGCAAGTTTCTCTTTAAAATGAAATACTGTTGTTACATTAATATGGACAATATTTTTGCATTAAAATATTTAGGATTCATCTAACTTAGAGCTTTAATAATACGTACTAAAGAAACGTCCTGAACAATACTATTTTTTATTTAAAAACAGGCATTAGATAACCCCAGTTCTTAAGAGTATTTCATTCATATAACCCGTAATTTCATGCAGTCTGCATTGAGTTGTACAAAGGTTAAGCAGCCCAACAGTAATTGCTTAATAAAAACCAATGAAAAACAAGTATGTTACAGCTCATGTTCTATAAGATTCAAAGACAACATTTTCAAAATACATGATTAAGAGAAGCGAAACCAACATCCCTCCTACTGCTGCTTTTCCCGCTTCCTTTTTGCTGGCAGCGCTCTGATCCCCACTTACAGTTACCACGGGCATTTCGAAATTGCCACCAATTCATTTGCTATAGGTTCTGCATGCTCCTAACCAAATGAAAGCACGAGAAACAACCTTCCTTCTGATGGTATTCATTTGCTTTCAGAATGATTTTTTTTTAATTATTATTACTTTCAAACTAATTCCTTTTATGAAAAAACAAAACAAACCCAAACCCCATCAACTGTAAAAGACACGCTCCTAAAGCCATTGGTAGGTCAGCACAGTTTTCAGATATTGTCCTTATTTTTGTGTGTGAGAAACTACATTCCTTTGTAAGTTCACAGGCAGAGAATAAAATTTCTCTGCAAACAAAACAATATAAATAAAGCCCTGCAGAGAGACATTTCAAAGGCCAAAGGAAGAGAGATGTGTACACCTACAAAGGTAAGAAGGCAAATTAAATATCTGAATTTTTAGTTAAAGGAAAACTTTTTTTCCCCGCTCTCCAAGCTTACACCAAATCGAATGTGTATCATTCACGTTTGGTGTAAAAACATCACAGTTTTAACCCAGAATTCCGTATGCTTTTTCTCCATGTAAAACCATTATTTAACCACGCTTAGAAGTAATAAACTGCATAATTTATAATTTTCATTTAGTGCAAAGTCCTCTCTAAGAGCTTATCACCAGCCCATCGAAAGCAATTGCGCTACAACCAGTTGTATTAAACAAAGATTCTGCAGACTTTGGTTTGGTTTTGTATAATAACTTCAGCATGGTTTGCTCAAACCTCCTCTCTGAGATGCTCTACATTATGCTAATACTTGTTTTTATGGGATTTACACTGAACCTGTGGCATATCCTTTCCCTTGCACATATTTCTGTTTTATTTTTGCAAGCCATTACACTACAGAAGAGATTATTTTCTTCTTGGTTTGCTAAGTTAATGCTTGAGAACATTTATAGTTTTTAATAGAGATTATTTTTTTTCCTGTCATTTGTACTTTAAAGCACAACGAGCAAATACTGCTGTGAATACTGAGATTCAGCCAGGAATGAAACAGTCAAACCAGAGGTTACAACAGGAAAACAGCAGCTCACTATTTTAAGCACCAATATGAATTTTTTCCAGAAGCACGGATTGCACAGGGGGGTATCCTGCACTTCTCTGATTTTAACTGGCAGGAACAGTAGCTGTACGCATCCAGCCTTCTGACTCACCGTTTAAAACCAAGCAAACACAGTAATGCAGTGGCCGTTCTTTATATATTTTAGCGCAGCCGGCTCATAAATTCAAACCGGAGAAAAACTACACAGGGATGTTAGTGGCAGGTAACTAAAAAGTCACCATCTCTTTAAAAATCGGTGCACACATCAAAGTAGGTGCAGGAGACACGGTGTCAGGAAGGAACTAAGAAAGGTGTAATGGGATACAAAAATACCAGGGAGGATGCACATTTATTTTAACAGTGTAATTTGTGGGCATGTGTTGCAACGCTGCTCATGATGTAAGCATACATCCAATGTTACCCACATAGCATTTATTAAATATGTTCAGAATATTATAGGAAATATGCTTTCATGTGTATGTGGTGTTATTAATAAAAGTACTGAAACAATACCTTCAAATAGAACTCGGTCTTAATTAGTGAAAGAATACAATGCTGCACGTAGCAAAATGACAAGCACACATACATAGCAGTTACATGAACAGTTTCCAGGTCTATGTAATTACTGCCCACTGACATAGAAAATGCTGCAGAGCACAAGCTGGACTTCTGGGAAGAGCTTTGCTAGAAATCATTAGGAGAGGCACCAATGCCAAAATGCAAGTACCTGCAGTTTAACTCCATTGAATTCATAGTACATATCACAGGCATAGACTTTTTTCACTGAGATTACTGGAAGCGGCTACTTTCTGTTCTCAGTTTTCATGAATAAATTGTAAATACAGACAACAAATTATTAACTGTTAAACATTTAAAGCCGTTTATTGATGCAGTCAAGCCGTATCTGCATCATCAGCAGTAGCACACATGTAATACTAAACCACATTAAGGAAAGGAGGGAATTGTGCAAAACTACCCCGAGTTCTCCGTTGAAATTGACTAGTTAATATCACAGCCCCGGCTTTTCTGTATAATTAAGCTTTTGTTCAACCATGAAAAAACCAGAAACTGATTGCTTGAAAATGAGCTGCGTGACCTTTGTCCTGGTTTGTCACCTTTGACCTTTAATTCGAAGACCTTGCATATCAATTGGTTCTATTTTTAGAAGCCAAATGTTAAGAAAGCGGCATACTTTTTACATTTCTATCCTCCCATGCGCAGTCTCGCGGGTTGTTTTCCTTTTTTTAACACCTATGCATCAAGCCACAGTGGCATATTTGTTTTTTTATCACACAGCTGCATTGGAAACACCCAGCATGCAATGACAGCGATTGAACACTTGTCTGTGTGCTGGAAAAAAACAACAGAAAACCTTGCTTTTTTTTTTTTACTGCTCTGGAGATGCCTAAGCACATTAAAGGGAATTTAAAAAAAAAATACTGTGGGTTGCACACCTTTCTAAATGTGATGTCCCTTTTTACAGGGAGAAAGGGAAGCCCCTCGCGTTTGTGTGTGCTGCCACTGACCGATACCTGTCTGCCCGAGCCCTCCCTGAGCTGCCAGCAGCTATTTCACTCCCTTCACTTCGTGCTGGTTTGCTATCAGTTTTCAGAACATCCTCTCATAAACCAAACGTGCGGTTACAGACAGCAAACAGCAAGCTCCTGCCCGGTGGCCAGCTTCAGCTCCACTTCCATTTTGTGTAGGTAACGGTACACTTTGTAAGTTGTCCACACAAAAATCTCTCCTGCCGGAAGGAATCATTTTCCGAACAAGAAAGCTCCGCGATCGATCTCACCGCCAGCACTCCGCGCCGCAGCGACACGGCGCGCTCCAACACGGCTGCCGGCGGTGCGCTCCGTGCCGCGGCCCTGGCGCGCCACGCACAGCCGCCCTCCCGCCGCGCACAGCACCCACGGCGCCGCGGG
>JACDJE010000163.1:881912-934522 GCA_016647715.1 Pavo muticus
CGAGGGCAGCGCGAGCCGCGGGCGGGGCGGGGCGGGGCGGGGCAGCGGCCTCCGCGCCCCTCAGAGCTGCTTGAGGCCGCGGCCCGGTCCTGAGGGAGGGAGGGCTGTAGGTCTCCGGAGTACTGTCATTATGCGTCGGGGTGCCCTCGTTGGCCGTAATTTCTCATTGTTGGATTTTCTTTTGTAGGTTTCATTTTTGAGGCTCCAGGAGGACTTTTTCAGCATAATTAAGGGTCCTGTCGTAGCCCAGTCAGCGTGCACAGCTTTTAATTTCCTTTTCACAAAGAAAGTGTCACACAGAGTGCAACATTAGGTGGTGTAAAAAGCGCTCTCAATATTCTGCCCCGCTTGGCTGGAAGATGTCTTGTGGTGGGCAGAGGAATATTTTGAAGACTTGGGGGAGGATCTTGTGTAGGAGTCACTGTGTGCCACAGCTCTAGTTAGACTTATTTAGGTTGGATATTAGGAACCATTTCTTCTCAGAAAGAGTGGTGAGGCAGTAGCACAGGCTGCACAGGGAGGTGGGGGAGTCACCATCCCTGGAGGTGTTCAAGAAACGTGTAGGTGTGGCACTGAGGGGCATGGTTAGCAGGCATGGTGGGGATGGGTTGGTTGCTTGGTCTAGGTGATCTTAGACGTCTTTTCCAATCTGAACTATTCTGTGATTCTATGACTTAGACATAGCCTCTACAAAACTGCTTAATTTGTGTTTCATAGATGAGATTGAAGTAGCTATGTCTTGGTAGTACTACTAAAACTTGACTATATTACCTAAATTTTAGTGTGCACTCTCTGTATTTGTGGCTGCATGTGTAGAGAAATGTATAAAGAAATCTACCCTAACATAGAACTATATCACTCTAATGCAGATCTAGCAGTATTTTGCTAGTGATTTAAGGATGCATGATCTTTGCAGGAAAAACAAAACCAAACACAACAGCCAAGCAAAAAGACCCAAATGCCACCTAGAGCAACAACAACAAAAAGCCCACCAAAAAACTCTGTGGTCAGAACTTTGATTTTTTTTTTTTAAGGCTTTCAGTTAATGACCTGCCACCACTGAGGGGAAAAAAAGCACTGAAGATATTTTGGGAAAAAAAAAAAAAAAAAAAGCAGTGCTTGAAAAAGTAGTTTTAATTTTTAATAGTATATATTCCACTCAAAGCAAACCAAATTATGTAGGCCATTTGTGTTGGGCTGCTATGCAAAATATTGTCTGGAATAGTCCATGGAAATGTACATGGAATATATCATTTTCCTAGTGAAATTAACTAAAGCCTTTTCACTTTAGTTAAAAGAAAAAAAAAGCCCCGACACTCAATAAATGGTGCAGTATTCCATTTTTTTTAATGGTGTCTCCCACTGTGGGAATTACTTGTTGAACATTTAAAAAGAAGGAACTGATATGGGGAGAAAGTTTCTGAGGTTCCAAGTAACACCCTTCTTGGCACCTTCTGGAGACTGGTCCAAACCCAGAGATGTTAGACTGGGAAGGACTACTCCTGTTCCATTCCTGTTGCTGCTCACAGCAGAGTGTGCGTGTACTCTCATTATCCTGAAGAGAGTCTTTGTCTTTCTCAGCTTTGCATCCAGTTTCTCATCCTTCCACGTTTATCCATCTTTGTGTTGTTTTGGTCAAACTATTTTCTGTTCTGACAATATCATCTCCAAATTTCCAGCCCCTCCATTATTCATGCTTTTTGCCACCTTAGAGTATGAGACTGTTCATAGTTTAGCCTACAATATTTTATGAAATGTTATTTCTTATAGGTGAGAGAGTTTTTGTCAAGTAATACTCAAACGGCCCTAAACTTTCCAATTATATCTTCAACAAGATAGCTCTTTGGTTTTAGATTTTCCACGCCTTCAGTTGTAGGATCTTTACATTTATCCGCAGTCATTTACAGGAGGAAGATTAAAAAGGTAAGTTTTGTCCAGCTAAGAAATGGTTTTCTTCAGAGCAATCTAGTAGTCCCATCCTTCTGAGCAGGTACTCTGGTACAGAGACAGGAAAATGCCTTCTGCTGCCTGTACAGTTGCTCTGTCTAGAGCTGGCCGAGCTCTGCCTAACTGCAGTGTGTGCATGCTGAGGGTCTTTCTGAACAGCTACAATCTACTAGGATTTGGCTGTAACACAGGATACCCAAATCACTTTCAACACTCGGTTCTGAAGTGAATGTGCACAGTTCTCACGCTCCCCTTCCTCGTGCTCTAGCCAGAGCTACAGAACCTTAGAGAAAGCTTTTTGTGAGTGTTTTTAGCTGCCACTTTCCCAGACAGGTTCTTGTGCTGAAACTACGAACGAGGAATTTCTCTGCTTTGTCCTTTTAGTGACCCTTACTGCTAACACCCTGGAATCTTGAAGGAAGAAGCTGTCTGAGTCAAAAGGACAAAAAGACAAATACCAGGCCAGGATGAGGAAAAAAATATATTAAGAGAGGGTCTCCGGAGATCAGGACTGTACAAGGGATAAAAAGCCATGTCTAGAAATCAGAGACTCTCTGGCCAAGAACATTTCTCCTCATATCTGCATGGTTTATTTGCCAGCGTAGTGTAATCCACAGCACACAAAGTATGAGTTAAAGAAGTTATTGTTGGCTGGAAGAGCTGTTGTCTGTGTCTGTGGGAAGCAGCAGCACTGCTTCTGTTAGGTTGTTGGGGACTGGGGAAGTGTGTGGGGGAGATAGACTCCAAAACCATGGGAAATTGGTAGGAGATTGGGATACACAGAAGAAAGAGGAAAAGAAGATCCAAACTGCACTCTCTGCCATAGCTAGGAATGACTATATGCAGTTACAGAGCTCTCTTTTCCAGTTTTAGTCAGTCTCCTTCTTTGCCCTTTGGGATTGTTCTAATTTTTTAACGACCCAATGAAAATGTTAGTAACAGAGAAGTTTTCTTTTTTTCTTCTGTCTTCCTCCTTCTTTATTTGCTTTTCCCAGTGGGGCTAAAAAAAAGAAAGTTATTCTTTTTAAAATTAGTTTGGAAAAGCTGTGCCAAAATACGCTGTTCTGCTTTATTTTATAGCCTTATGAAAGTCAAGTAGCATTTTATAAAGCTTTAAATTTTAATATAAGGTCGTCAAGAACATTCCATTTGCAAATCTAGGGAGATATCTAAGCACATGAACATTCAATATGATAATCAGAGAAAAGTATTTTATTACAAATGCCTTTTTGTACATTTATTTAGTTGCAGCCAAGTCAATTGCGTTTCAGTTGAGCCTTTGTTACCAGCCCACTGAGGGCAATCTGTCAGATCTCAACTGTTGACTTCTTTAGACTTTTCTAGCCCTTTTCTAAACCTCTAGTATTTACCACCTTTACAAGACTATATTTGATTCCAAACCAGTAGCTGTTCTGCCTTTTTTGAATGTATGATTGTTTCTGCCCTTGCTCAATGGCTTAGCTGTGCCAGACTGAATCTCAGCCCTCAACTGGAATGAAGGCTGAGATTATTCTCAGTATTTAGGTTGGTGCAGAAACGGAGTTGTGGAAACTGACTATCCAAGGTATCAAATGATGATCATGAAGATCGGTATTTAGCTTTAACTCATCAAAAGCAGTAACAATAGACAAGAGCCTCTCCTGCCACAAGATGAGGATTTTGCAGGAAAGCTGAACTGGCACGTAAGATCTTCAGACTTAAAGAATTATTTCAAAAGAGCCACAGTCATGTTGAAATAGTTTTTTAGGAATTCACTGACATATAGTTGGCAAGCCATTAACTTTTTAATGCTTTTTAAATCAATATGTATAGCCTTTAAGAATAACAGTCATAAGAAAATGTTAACTCGATGTTAGGAATAAATTTTATTTTATTACGATCGAGACTGGTTTGTGAGTTTTATTGCATTACATTGTGTGCAGTTTTCATCAACTCAAACTGTCTGGCTCCTTATAGCAACTTGATTTAAGGAAGTTGAACTAGTTTCCTTGGGGAACTGAAGGCTCAAAAAATTGAACTGTTAGCTGGTAGGAAAAAAATTTCAGAATGTTTTTCAAAGTACACAGTGTTGAAGAAAGGAAATGATTACTTGGAGTTGGAGGCGTAGAGTGAGAAAGTGCCTGCTTCGTGAGTCTGTGGGTGGTAAAACACAGTTAATTTATACATACACTTTGTTTTTTCATCTACCATTACTCCAATCCCAAGAGCTAATTACAGTCGTTCAGGTCAGCATGTCTTCATTCTATTAAATATTGAAAAAATAGGTAGAGAAATGAACAAGACTTAGGAGGAGCTTCTCTGCATCTACATTAGACCAGCTAATATGCAACTAGAAAAATAATTTCAAGCGCTCATTTTCTGTGTCACTTTTATTGTTAAACGTGAGTTTAAGAGCGAAACCTTAACTGATAAGCAAGTCCTAACGTGCTCGAAAACATAGTCTCAAAAATAAGATTCTTTTCACTCCTGGCTTGCCACTGCCACTTCAATGAACATAAATCAGAATTTACTCACAGGCTGATTGCAGAAGTACATTGTGGTGCTAAAGGGTGAATTGATTGAAACCTAAGCTCATTGAAATGGGGAATGTCTTCAAGCAGGGCAGGATCCCTTCATGTTTTCTGTACCATTGTAATTGAAAAAACATACAAACAAAGGAAATAGAAGCAAAGTGTTTTAGTAGATTTTTAGGGTTTTTTCCTGACTTTTTTCACAAGTCATTGTAATCTAAGGCCCATTGGTACTTGCTATCAGAACTAACTTGGAAAACAATTCAGAATCCAAGTAAAAATGTAAGGGGGGAAGGAGGCATGGCATGGAGCTCTTAGCAACTCCTCCTTATTTAATTGTCTAGATGTGCAAAAACCTTACAGGTTACAGCCAGAGATAAAAATCATGGAATGAAAAGAGAAGAAGAAGTGCTTCCTGGCTAGGAGGCAGGGGATTGGCTCGCTATGGGAATAGGAAGATTTCAAGACTTTTTCCAACACGTATATATAAGTGTATACATTAAAAAAAAAAAAAAAAAAGCACGGCTGAGTCTTAAAATAAAAGTGAGGAAATCAGGTAGTTAAAGAATGGCAAGAGCAGCAAAGGTTCTCTGTGCAATCAGGGACTGAGTGTTGCTGATGAAAAGGAGGGCAGGGAAACTGGAGTATCCAAAATCTGATAATTACAGAAGGACCAAGTGTGAGTACTGGCAATGCTTGGCTGCTTGATGAGGCCATTGAAGAGAAGACTTCATGCCAGAGCCAGGTGGAGATAAGGGAAGAAAAAACATAGGGCTGATGCTCAGCAGCTGGAAAGCTGGGCGATGAATTGTGAATATATAAAAAAATCCAACCGTCTGGCATTTTATCTCTCAGGAACAGAGCAGTGGCATCACGTGACGGATGCTCTAAAGTTATTAGGCTTCATCATACAGGCTTCTAAAGTGCAAAGCTAAATCCATAGCTAGAAAAAACTTCACTGTAGGCAATGGAAGTATCAAAGAAATTATTCTAGACCCCAGTACTGTAAGTAGTCAACATGTACCTTCTAGCTTTAAGCACAGTCCTTTTTGCCAAGGTAGTTTATTTGTACCTTTGCAATACATCATATATTTAAGGAGTTGAAAGCTGCTCTTTTTTGTTTTTCTTCAAGTACTGTGCTTCAGTTTTCATGTGATAGAGTATCCTTTCCTAATCCTAGCCCTATTTTAATTTATCAAAACGCATGGACCTGAGTTTCCCATTCCTCTTTTATTATCAAGAGATAAAAAATTGTAGTGATACAGATCAGTGGAGAGAAGACTTTTCCATCCTCGCACACATGACTGAGTGTTCCTACTGGAAAATACCACCCAATAAATAAGTGTGAAAGAATCTAATTGTATCTGAATTATTTTAGTAAGGGCATGTTCATAGCTCCACTCATTTATCATTTTCATGTTATTTATTAGCAGTGCCCACTTGTGACTATAATTATAGTTGTAGGTGACCCAGTATTAACAGAGGAACAATAATTTCCTGTGACCTAGATTTCTGCACTGGGAACAATAACATACCAGCACCGCCTAATGGAATCAGCCTCAATTACCATGACCTTTGGTTTACTCAACCTTTTGCTTCCATTGTTAATTATACATGCATTATGGTTAGTGTAGAGGAGATAATTTGTTCATTATTAAAAATCAGGCTTGCTCGCTTTTGAAGAAAGGTGAAAATACAGAGAACCTATAAAACAACAATCCTGAAATGAAGAGTTGAGACATTAATGAGAGAGATTAAAACTGCAATCTGTACAGCTAGAAATAGTAAAGAGATATAATGCAAGTAGGATTAAGACAGTTAATTCTTGGACAAAGCAGAAGATATTTGCTGGTATACATGGGGTTTGTACTTGCTTCAAGATGCTGGGTTTTTTTTGTTGTTGTTGTTTTTGCATAAACAAGTGTAACATCAATAAAAGATGACAGATTGGCAATCCTTTGAAAGATAAAGAAGTTTACAGTACTGCAACATGGGAAGTTACTGCAAGACAACTTTTGGTCCTGACCTGGAGGATCTGTTTTTCAGAAATAAGCGTACAATTTGGAAGAGGCTGTGTTCTAGATGACATAACATTGGTTTCTCAGGTGGATCTTGGTTCTTTTCTCAGATGTGAACTCTTTTCATATGGACAACATCTCATACCATGGTTTGAGGCATTCATTAAGCTGGAAGGGCCACTGGAAAAGCATTCTGCATCAAACTGATTCTGGCGCAAATATGTGACAGATATTATAATATTTTCTGTAAGTGAATTTTCTTATATTTCAGTCTGTGCTCATTGCTTCTTCTCATGTTATAGAATCCTGATATAGAATCACGGAACCATTTATTTTGGGAAGGATCCTTATGACCATCAGATTCAGCCATCAAACTAACACTACCAAGTCTGCCAATGAATCCTAGACCATGTTCCTGAGCAACACATCCACACATCTCTTAAATATATCCAGGGATGGTGACTCCACCACTTCCTTGGGCAGCCCGTTCCATCACCTGACCACCCTGTCCACTAGTAAATTCTTTCCAGTATCCAGTCTAAACTTTCCCTGACACAACATGAGGCCATTTCTTTATGCCCTGTCCCTGGATATCAACAAGAAGTGCCTTCTCCAATCTAAATGGCCCTGGCTGTGTCAGCCTCTTCCTGTATGACAGATGCTGCAATCCATTAATGATCATAGTGGCTCTTTGCTGGACCAGCTCAACTTATTATATACATATACATGACGTCAAACTATGACTTTACAGTCGTATGACAGTCACCTGGTACAAGTGCTTACTTCAAATATTGATGTTGCTTAGCACCTTGCAGTATCCTTCTTACCCTTACAAATATATTGCTGACTCGCATTGCTTTTTAACCTGTTATATGTAGGGTTAACCAAGGTACTGTCTTTTCCATCTTCTTTTCAAACATTCACTGTTTCTAGAAAGACTAAAAATTATTGCCAATATCTCTTTTTCCTGGTCTCTACCAAGTTCATTTGAATCTGCAGGATTTTATCAAAGATTCAGTTTTACTTTTGAAACAAGAATTACTAGTAAAAAGACTGTATTTCCTGGTATCAGTTATATAAGATAGAACACGGTTAGCTTCTCCTGTGCAGCAAAAGACCCTGTAAAACATATATATAGCTTGTAACCCCGACCTGGGTTTCTGTATTCCTTCTATAAGACGAACACCCAGAAGAGCCTGAGAAAGACTGAACGCTATTTTAGAGAAATGAGAGGCATCATAAAGATGAATTTCAGTTATTAGAATATTATAAGAGCATTTTCTTTGCTCTTATTACAAAACAGGGAGGAATGGTTGATAGACAGACCTGGACGGCAGGAGAAAAAATGGGCTGAGAGGGATCCCATAAGTTCCACTGAGGGAAGTGCTGCGGCCTGCACCTGGGGAGGAATAACACAGTGAACCAGCACTTGCTGGGGCCTGACTGGCTAGAAAGCTGCAAAAAAAGGAGCTGCAGATCCTGGTGGACACCAAGTTGAACATAAGGCAGTAATTGGCCTATGAAAAAGAAAGTCAACAGCACCCTGGTCTGCAGGATGCAAGGAGAGTTGCCAGGAAGTTGAGGGAGATGATCCTTTGCTTCTGTTTCGTACTTGTGAGATGCATTTGGAGTACTGTTTTGGGCTTCCTAGTGCAAGAGAGATGCTGGACTGAGTCCAGCAAGGGGACACAAAGGAATTGGAGCCTCTGCCATGTGGAGAGAGGCTGAGATAGCTGCAGCAGTTCAGCCTGGAGAAGAGAAGGCACAGGGGGATCTCATGCAGTAGCGAAGACAGAGCCAGCTTCTCTCAGTGGTGCTCAGTGAAAAGACAAGAGGCGATAGATATGAATTGAAATACAGGAAATTCCATTTAAACGTACTTTAAAGATGATTGTATGAATGCTGGAGCAGAGGGGTTGTGATGCCTCCATCCTTGGAGACTATCAAAATTTGACTGAGCCCAGCCCTGAACACTCAGGTGTACAGTCACACTGTAAGTGACTTTGTTTTGAGCAGAGAAATTGGGCTAGATGATCTCCAGAGGTCCCTTCCCACCTCAAGGATTCTGTGATTCTGTGATCTACGAAATAAGGCAAGCCATGTACAAGATCACAGTAGTTATGGTAAAAATGTTAACCTAAAAGAAAGAGAAGATCTTGAAAGACATTTATTTGACTTTGAAAAGATCCATGGATTTAACATTATAAATTTAGAAAAACCTAGTAAGGCAATGTAGTAGAAGTAAGACTGTTCTGTAATAAACGTGGAGTGTAACAAACAGTAAATATAGGGGACCTGCAGAGGATGGATAGCAGAAGCATATATGTTACAAAAGTAGAAATATATAATTTTCACTGCAAGCTAATAGTTTAATAATAACAAAATAATAATGAATACACTTAACTCATTCGGTGCTTGTCTTCCGTAAGTCTCCAGGCACTTTCACATCATAAAAAAAGAAAGAAGCATAAATACACAGGTGGGAGAGAAGAGGCTTGACACAGATTGTGGATCAAGTAAATAAGAAATTGTCTGCTAAATTTAGACTTTGGCTTCATTCACGGCTTCATTCGTTCATGGCTTTAAACTGATGCTCAGATACGTTTTCTGGGAGAAGAGGCAACCAGAGTGGCTGTCTTGCTCTCTGTCTTTCAATTAAAGTATTAAAAGAAAACTGTATGTATATATATATATATTTAATTTTCTAACCAGTGCAGAGCAGCCAGCAGTTTAAAAAAATGTCATAAAACTTGAGTAAATCTGCTCACATACAACAGTAACATATCATATACTGCAGTATGCAGATCTAATTGTATCACCAAATATTACGTTCATGGTGTAAGTCCAATTGTCACCAAGAAAACAGTGTATCTCAGGACTAAGAGGCTATTTGTCTTCTCATGGCTGAGAACTTTCCTCAGGGCTTTGCCAGCTGGCACAGGGCAGCCAGGTCTACATCGTTAACACAACTGGAAGTGATTCTCATGCACTAATCCTGAGCTGTACCCTAGAATTGCTGAGAAAGAGCTAATTGCTGCAGTGTTCATGTAGATGAGCAAAATCCTGTCTTCAGACCCATTTTCTGTCACCATCCAGTTTACTGCTATACATGTTTCCATATGCTTCTCATCACACTGTCTATTCTTGTTTCTGATGGTTATATAACTGAGCTGGAAAGTGAATGACCATCAAACACCTAATTTTTAGTCATTAAACTATTTTTTATTATAAAGCAAAACCTTAGAAAGTTAAGGAAATCCAATTTGATTATGCAATTGTGGTGATTATTTAGGATGCTAGCAAAGCTGAAACAACTGAACAGATGAAGATTTGCCAGAGATCATGGAGATGTGAATAAATCTGAATAAAATATCAGCTGAAAATATTGCTGTAAGAAAACATCTGAGTACTTCATGTACTTTACTTTTAAGAAAATGTTCTCTTTCACATTAAATGAAGGGGAATTGCAGATCTGACCTGATAAAATAAGCACAAGTTACTGCAGCTTTCATCACCTCTTAGATTAAAAAAAAAAAAAAAAAAAAGTTGTGTATTTATGTTTATACATTTTCCTTTTGTTGTAACTCTTACGTCACTGATTTTCTAAGTCATCGCATGCTAGCTCTCTGGGTTCCCTATAGGGACACTGTAATATTAGATTTGAGGTAAACAGATTTGAGGTAAAAACTCCAATTACGTGACACACTTAGAAAAAGTTGTAAAACCTACAATCCACTAAACACAAATTTATCAAACACGAGATCTCCTGTGTGAACAGGAGTGAACACTGTGTAAATTAGACAGTGTATGTATCCTCCAGCAAAAATAAGTTAGGGTTACAAGCTGACCACTTTTGAAGAAAAATATCAATTTTAAAACAGGAAAATATTCCAAAGTTATAGATTATTGTAAAGTAATAAAAATACTGATTTAAGTAAACAAATTCAGTACACTAAGTAAATGTTCATTTGGAGTGCTTCTTGAGAGTAGCTCAAGAATCCTTGAATGACTGTATCACCTTTTTGATAGCTTAAGAAGTTCTTTTTTATTTATTGATTACTGCTGCAGGATGATAATCAGATAAGATCCGTGTTCTCCTAATTGTGCATGCTCCACTATGTATCATTGCTACTTGTCATTCAGCATCCTTCCAGTGAGTTACCTTTGGTACTTACAGAAATATTAGCCTTACTCTAGAGATACAGAAATGATGACATAAAGAATAAATTGTTCGGCATCACTAAGTGAATCAGTGACAATATTGCATTTAGAGCATGGAGTTTTGGGAATCTCTTTTGCCTATTAAAATTTCTCTCTCCCTTGAGAACCTGATTCCCTGTCCACTCACAGTTTATAGCACAAGAATAAAAACATCCACTAATGAAAGATTTTTTCTCAAAGTTTGTTAGCCTCAACTCACATTGCCCCTCTGAAAAAATAACTGCCAATCCCAGGAAGAGCCAAGAAAGCCTGGAGAACAGCCTTCCTTGGCATGCAGCTTTCTTAACACAGTTGACGAACACTAGGATTCATATACTCTCATTTGAGGACCAGCTGTGTATTCCACTTAACAGCTAATAGTGGAATCATGAGAGGAAAATTAAAAGAAACCAAACCACAACAAGGAGTTTTCTGTAACTCCTTAACAGATATAGATACAGAACACTTCCTACCACTCATTATAGCCCTTAGTATGTCTGTATATCCAGCTCTGCTTATAAATTCCTCCACCATTCAACCATAAACTGAAACTTAATAAGGGGAGACAAGTCTCACACAGCACTGCAGAGCCATCCTATTGTGCTGTGCCAGACCTGGGAACATCTAAATAGCAGATATGCCAACACAGCTGGAAGTCTGAAGGGAAAAAAAGGACTCTTCCCCCTCTCCCTTTTCTTTGTTTAACTAATCAGTCGGTAACTATGAAGGGGGAAATAGCAAAAACAGGGAAAGGAGGAGATAAAGACTTGATCCCTTAATTATCTCCAGGGTAAAAAAGCAGCCAGCAGACCTCTTTAAAACAGAAGAAATTCTCAACTGTGCCTGCACCCTCTTGCATGGACTCATCCTTCAAGATCTCTTTGTGAAATCCAGACATGCGAGTCTTCCTCCAAGTTTTGTTTACTTAAGGGGACCTAGGGCTTAAAATGTGAGTGGAGCAGGCAAAGAATAACTGCATTAAATTATGTGGAACCATACTGATTTCTTTTTCTTGTTTGCTTGCTTCATCCCTGACATCTAAGTATCACAAGCTTTTGTGTAATGGTTCGTGCAAATACAGAAGAAAAAGACTTATTAAAGAGTTTACAATCTTAATTGAAAAAATGAAGGTTACCAGGAAGATATCAAGAGGCAATAAGACAAAATTGATCAGAGCACACCAGTAATCTAACTGTTGTCATACTTTCATTAGGCATTCTGCAAGAAGCATAAGGGACCTATTTGAAAAAAGGCTAATGGAATGGCTTTGCAGTAGCCAAAACAGTTGCAGAGAGCTCCTACTAAGTATGAGGAGCAACATGAGAAGAATCACAAAGGGCTGAATGGTTTTTTTTTTTTTTTTTTAATTAACAAATGGCCAGTGTAGAGACTGATCTGAGAGAGGAGCTGACATCTTCATAACAATTGGATTCATCACCACAAATTGGGTTCGGGGGGAGCACTGGGTGGAATGGCACTGGAGATCTAAGAGCACTGCCCTTTCCAGAGCCAACAGTTCTGTCACCTGTGCTGTCCTGCTTGAGTGCTTCTTCTGCTCAATCTCTGTTGATACAGAAGAAAGCAGACTGAGTGCGGATCAGACTCTTTGAAATGAAGCTGCTCTCCCATTCTTCTCTCTTCTCCCACCCCACAGCATTCCTGACATCCACCGAATTGGGTATAAAGCTAATTGTCTCTTCCCTCTGGGGGCTTTGTCTGACAGAGCTGCTGTTGTCTCAGTGTTCCAGTATGTCTGCCCCAAGACTTGGCAAGGGAAGTGAAAAGTCTTTCTTCTACTTTGAAGAAATCAATCTTTTATCCCTTTTCTATGTTTTTTTTTTTTTTATGTTTTTTGTTAAATGAAATTTGACACTATTTCTACTGATTTCCACCATATCACCAAATCACCAAATGAGCCTGTTCTTTGAAATACTGGCAGGTCACCATACAAACAACATGCCAAATACATAACGGGTGCTGCTCTGTTCATTTTCATCCAAAAACTCCACTTAACCATGACAGGTTTAGCAAGCAGACCTACTCATGCACCCTTAAAAAAAAAAAGCAACCAACCAAACAATACAACAGAACAGGAGATAAATTTGGGACCACCATTTGCTTTGTGTACGAAAGGCACTAAAGTACTTAGGGGGAAACTTTCATGGAATGAAGTGCCATTGTCCCACTGACTTCTGAATCAGTTCATTGATCAAATGTAGCCTACCTTACCGATTATATCCTAGCCTTTAAACACCACAGCTCATCTTGGATAATTCAAAGCTCTGGTGGAAATAAGGGGGAACTAGAGACAGAACCTCACAAAGAGATATGAAGATAGAACAAGTCTCCAGAGAAGAGGCTAGGCTGTACTAGGGAATGTTCCCAGCCCCTCTCTTTTAAAGAACTCTTTCCATTAATTTTGACACTGATCAATGCTAACTTTTTTTTTTTCCCTCCAAAGAGAACATGGAAGAATTTTTTGTATTACTGTTGCCTGATAACTTTTTCATCTCTCAATAAAATACTACAGGAATTAAGTTTTCTAACCACCATATTCTTAATTTCAATAGGAGAGGAATTAGTGAGCAGAAATATGTTTCAGAGCAGCCAGATTACTTTCTTGCCCTTTCTAGTTGGCCAAGATGATCTTTAAAGGTCCCTTCCAATTTAAACAATTTTATGATTCTATGATTATGTAGTCTCAGATTTTTGCATACTCTAGAAGCTGGTCATCAGCTCTCATCAATAAAAAGAAAACCCCTCCTAGTGATTTCCTGAATTTACATGGAGGTTGGAGATTTGGTGAATCTTACTGATATAAATATATATTTTAGTTTGATGCGGAAAGTCACTTTAAAGATCACATCAGCAAAACTTGGTTTTCTACTGACATATTTCCCTGCGTTATACCAGGGTATGTGCTTGAGAAGTTGCCCAGTAAGACTTTCATTAATGGACCCAGCTGAAAAGTAAACCTGTAGAAATCAAGTAGAATATTAAAAAATATATTAACCTGTATTATTATGTCAGCATTATAACCTGTCAGTTATAAACTTACTTGAGAAATTGTTGAGAAATATATAACTTAAATATCAAGTCTAGGGTGAATTTTCTTAAACTGCATTGCTCACAGTGCTTGTAGCCAGGTAATTTGGGACATACATATTTTTCTCATACATACATATTATTCTCATTTGAAATATTGAGATACAAGTGAGCTCAAAAAATGGTTAACTGCAGCACTCGTTTCCAGTTTAACTTTCTAGAAACCTGTTATATTTAGAAAGCAGAACTTCATAGGTCTACATCTATAATGCTCTTTTTCCCTTTAGCAATGGAGATTACTTCTTCTGTCAAGGTATTTTCCACTAATGCACTAATCCTCATTATAACAACTCTAGCATACATCCCAGGCTAAACCACTGTGGGCTGGGGACTCTGTAACAACACAGATTTGTTCAAAAGTAAGTTGATGAAATGAAGCCTAGCTGATTGACAGCTAGTACAGACCTTTACATAACTAAAAGTTCTTATCTAGAGCTTCAAAAACTTAAAAATTATATCCTACTGAAGGGAAAATACTTAAAAATACGGATCTGAACAAGCTCACTGACCAAGCTTTTAGATGACTACAGAGGAAAAAACCCAAACCCCTACTCTGTACTTCTTCAGTTTTAGGTAGTGTAGTGGTTTTCTTGTCAGAGTCAGTAACATACACTCTGCCAGGATTTGAAGGAAGAAAGGAAAAATAAGAAAAAAACAAAACATATGTATGATGAACAGATGGAATAAAACAGGACAGACCTGTTCATATTGCTTGACTTATAGGTCTGTTATGGAAGTACGTATGGATAGTTATTAAATAAAATAGTTTGTGCAACTCTGCCTAGAACTTTCTATGTTGATGTTCATTCTTCTGTAACTCACTGTCTCTAACTTCACAGTCTAATTTAGCAGAAATAGGGTCCAGAGCTGCATAAAGTCAAGCCTTTTCAGTCTCATTACTGAAGTGATTCGTCAGTTTATTTGGTTTGACTTTAGAACTATTAATTCCTAAAACACAATTGTTAAGTAGAGACTTTCTTAGAATATCCTTTCTTCCTGTGAAACGCTAATCTCTAAAGTCAAAACTCACCTTACACAGCTGCTGAAGCTATTTTTGTATATCCAAAGTTAATCCAGCTCTGAGCTACCGTAATGATACATCCCTTTAACAGGTACGGAAGCTTTACTCTCTTCTTTTAAAACTGTCTCTAGCATGTATGCATATGTTGCATGCCTTGGATAAGTGGCAGACCAGTATCTGATGGGGTGCTGCCATTCTTGCTCAAAGTTATCTAGCAGTTTGAAAAATACAAAGCTCCAGTTTTCTTTTGGATATGGCCAACTTGAATTTTCTTTCATGTTTAAGCACTAGTTAATGAACATTAATTAACCAAGATGATTATATTATAGACTGGAAAGATGCATTTTTTATTAACCATGCCCAAGGAACAAATGTTTTAGTCATGGAACAAGTATGTAAATAGTACTTACATTGTAATTTGTAATTGCATTAATTAAAACAAATCAAAACGAACTGAAAGATTAAGAAACAGCTAGTGGAAAGTAATTATATAATAAGCAATGCAAATAATGGGCTGACAGTAATTAACAATGTTAGCTCTGTTGGAAAATAGAAAATAAGAATGATCTTACGGATAGAATGTAAAGTCTATCCAGCTGAATAACCTGGTCTCCAGCAATAGCCAGGATGATTCATGGCAGCATATAAAAGTATATAGCAATGCTGTCCCCAGTATCTTCTCCTGGTCTTGTCCACTGATTTTTTAGAGCAAGACTTGTATTCATGACTTTATGTTTAACTGTTGTGGATGAATTTTTTTCCAGGAAAATCTCTAGCTGCTTTTTGAACCCAGATATACTCTGGACTACCACAATGTTCTATGACAATTAGCTCCGATTTCCTACCTTCTGTATGAAATAATCCTTCCTTTTGTTCCTATTCAGCTTGCTGCCTGGAAATTTCACTTGATGCTCATTACTACCTTGTGTATGCCTTTCCTATGTTCTTCCTGACTGTGCAGAACTCTGCCTTCCTCCTCACCTCTGGCTTTGACTATTTAGAAACTCCTCACATGATAGCCAGTAAAATAAAACACATTGCCCTCAGGTTTCACTGACAGTGGGTCAGGAGCTGATGTGTCATGGGCACAGCTCCTGTCCCTGAGGTGTGAGGCACGGTTGGGGCAAACATGAATCCTGCAGCATGAGCAGAGTCTAAGTGTGGACCCTAGGTCCCATGAAACAAGCCTGTGGATTCTTGTGAAACCCACTAAACCACCCCTCCACGCCGCAGAGGTGTCCTGCAGCTCCTGTGCCCTGCTTGCCAACCCTGTGCAGATGCCTAGGGTGGGTGCAACTGCATGAGGTGGTGGTGCGTAGGCACCTACTAGCTCCTGCTGCACTAAGCTGTTTATTAGCAAACCAGTAATTACCTTATGTTGACAAAACAGCTGGTGTTGGTCCTTGCTTCCAAACCAGGATGGCTGCATGCAAGCTCCTTGTTGGGAGCGGCCCCTGGCCTTGGCTAATTCCTGAGCTAAGACTGGGAGCTGCACGGGAGGAACCTCCTTAGGATTGCTTTGATGACTCAACCAGGCAGGCCCTGCAGTTCCAGCATCCAGCCCCAGCTGGCCTTATTTATAGGCACGGACAACCTCAGAGGCATGCCAGCATGCTGAGAGGGCACAGCCCCCTGGGGCTTGTCCTGCTCTGCTCTGCACTAGTATGGCCACACATCAAGTGCTGTGTGCAGATTTGGGTGCCACAAGAGAAAGCCTCATGGCAGCTGCAGCTTCTCACAGGGAGCAGGGCAGCACTGAGCTCTGCTCTCTGTGACAGCGACAGGGCCTGAGGGAACGGCATGGAGCTGTGTCAGGGGAGGGGCAGCTGGGGGTTAGGGACAGGGTCTGCACCTGAGGGCAGTGGGCATGGAACAGGCTGCCCAATGCAGTGGGCATGGCCCCAAGTGCCCCAAGTTCAAGGAGTGTTTGAATACTCAGATATAGAGTTTGATTTTGGGTAGTGCTGTGTGGAGCAAGGGGTTAGGCTTGGTGATGCTTGTGGGTCCCTTCCAGCATGGGGTATTCTGTGATGCTTTGGTTCTCTGCTTTGCTTCCTTCAATGGATGTGCTCGTGTTTGGAGCAGGAGAAAAGCATTCAGAATTTGGATGATTTCAAGTGTTTTTTTCTAGAGTTTATCTAGAGAAATAACAGCATGGGAATAATGCTTAGGACTGAGGTAATGAAAGATAGGCTCTATTTATACAGAGTATATATTTAAAGAAGATGATTCATGTTCATGAACAATTAGGTATTTATAAGGTAATCCAGGAATCAAGATCAGGTGATGGCAGAGGGGAGGAGAGGATTTTCTCTGATTTAAGATTAGGAATAATCAGGATTAGGTACATTCAACCATTGCAGTACATGAGTCTTGCAGAATTAGCATATCCAGAAATATTTAACGTACACATCCATATAGAAAACTGGCCTGGTATAGGGACAGATATCTCCCTAACTCTCTTTTCATGTAGGGGCATAATTTGTATGTAAATAGACAGACACTAATTTACGGCTGGGCGCCCTTACAATGAAGAATATTCTGCTAATTCATGATGATGATCTTGCTATAAATGGAAAACTGACAAAAAATATTATTCAACTTCTGTTCCAGTTATATTGAGAAGACTTTTTAACAGGCAGAAGCAATAGCACAACATCTTTCTTTTGTGTCTATCTGGCTTCATGTATGTTTGCAAATGAATATATTTTGAGAACAATTTTATTGCTTTATTAATTATTTAGGTGTAGTACAAAAATCAAAGTTCTAGATTAAAATAACTTTTGTCTGCTTTTATAAATGGTCAGAAATCAGGTCATTGCAGGAACCGAATAAGTCTCAGTGCTGTGTCACAGATCTGTCATATTCCCTATTTTTCTGTGTCAACATACAGTGAACTGTGACTGTGTGATCTGGTGTGCCATATTTTGGCTGTGACAGCTGTGAAACTTGCATGGGGAACATGGGAAGAGAGCCAAAGCCAGGCACAGCCTGGGGGTGCTGGGCTGCCACAGCATGTTTCCCACTGCAGCTCAGCAGGTTCCTGTCCTCCAGACAGCACATTACATGCATTGCACTCCTGTGCAGCATGCATCTACCCACAGTGGTTGCTGCTGCCTGCTGCATTCCTGCCCTACATCTAGGGTGAGCTATCATAGCTTCATGTACTGTGAGTTAATCTTTTTATAAATCCTTTGTCTTCAGTAGATCTGGCTTATAAGTATGTTTTTTTTCCCCCAAGTATAGATCATTCATCTCAGTGGGATTTTTCCTAAGTAGACCCAAAGAGCCCAGGGAAAAGAGTAACAGCGTAAAATAATAGCTCAGAGTGACGCAAGACATTCTGCTTCTTGTCCTGCACACTCCTTCCTCCCTTCCCATGACCCACAGCCCCTTCTTGCTCTGAGGAAGTTCATGAGATGGTGATATATCCATGAGTGACAAGATTGGGTATTCCGAGTGACAAGATTGGGTATTCCATACAGCTGTTTTTCCCAACCATATAGTTTTTTTTCTGGATGATTAACTCCTAATTTATGAAATTGTTTTCTATCATAAAGTTAAATTTTGTGGCATATTTCCTATAAAAAAACCCTCTCTGAATAACAATAGATATATAAGAATAGATCTTATAAGAAATAAAAACATAGTAATAAGAAATAATAAGGTTGTCAGTTATTATTATTATTGCTTGTGTTGTAGTGCTCAGGGTTTATTAGATGTTTAGAAAGTAACAGAGATTAAGTGAATTTTCCTCTCCAACCCAGATGTGTCAAATCATCTTTTAAACATGATGTTCACCTGACCTACCCTTTCCCATGGTCCGATGCCATAAGACCAAACAACAACAGGTCTTCAGGACATCCCCAAGCTGACTAGCTGACTTCTTCTGGCTCGAGGATTCCATGCTCTGGATGCAAGGCCCCTTGGCCTGCTGCACATGGCCAGGAGGATGAGGAGGCCCTGGGCTGAGGAGCATTGCATCCTGCAGAACGTGCTGGGAGATCCCTGGCTGCAGCTCAGCGTCTCTGTGTGGCCCCTGTCCCACATCTGCTGCTTCAAGGAGGGAGTAAGCCACAGGAATGTGTCACACATCCAGATTCAGGAACAGAACAGCAGGTGACAAAGATGGTGAGGGGTCTGAAAATTTCAGAATGTGTGGTAGAGGAGAACAAAAAAAAGAATTCTGGATAGAAAGCGTTTCACAACTGTTGGAAAGCTGAAGCCAGGATCATTCCAGGAATCTTATCCTTCTATGGTCTCATTATGAGATGTTAAAAAGTGCACATACCTTCAAGTATATATCCTCCTGGGTCCCTGGCTAGCTCTTTAGAGCACACTAATGAGCCACATCCTGACCTCTGGGAAGTACACTATGCATGGAGGAAAACGAATCTGCAACAGAAAACTGTAAGTGCATGTGTCTTACTGGACTTGGATTCGTGTTCTTTCTGCCTGTAAATGCATGTTCTGAAGGCCTGAGGTGATACAGGAAGCAACACAGAGGAGAAGGATGAGGGCAATGGTTGCAGGAAGGCATGTTTTAAAGGAAAAATAAAGTGGTCGAGTAGGAAGGTAAAGAATGTGATGGGTGAGCTTAGGAATGCAGGGCAGGAAATGGGCTGGGAATTAGTGTCCTAACAATGGGGGAAGGTATATCCCATCCATCATCATCACTGTCAATGGTCAAAACTGATGTTGTGAGAAACATCGATCTATAAATTTGTCTTAAAATGTTAAAGATAGAAAATCATATACTGAGAAATAAGGGGGCAAGTGAATAACACAGAAGCCAACTAAGCATCCTGCAAAGAAAGAAAATGCTTCTTAGTGGAACACAGTAACTCTATTAGCTATCTTAAGTGAAACTTGAGCTGGGATTGTACTGACTGATGTAAAGGTACCCACGAAACCAAGGGCTTGAGGAGTTTCTGGTCTGAGAACTGGGTTGGCTACGGTAATCAATTTTGCGATGTGAACATGCCTCTTAAAGGGCAAATTCTAATAGAATGCAATTAAAAATGTAGAAAAATATAGATACAATGAACTGACTGGTCTGAAAATTTGATTTTTGTACGTTGGAAGCATTGGGTTTTCTGCAGAATGTATCTATGTCAGATCTATTTTTAGATAGGTTCTGCTATTTCATTGTCTTGCTGACATTTTGTATTTCTTCCGTGGTACCAATTACAAAGTAATTGATGAGTACTAAATCGATGTGTGCTAACTCCTGAGTCTATGGTTCTATATCCCTGGTGACGGCAGCAGCAGTCAATACGTCTAGCTGCTTCTCAGAGAAGAAAGCAGGCAGAAAGGAAGTGATTTTGTAATGAAAAGGAGACAGCTTCCAGACAAATTACAAGATAGAAGCTGAGAGAAATGAGAAACAGCATCTTTTTATCCTTTACCTTTATGATTTTGCTTTGCTATTTGCAAGGGATTAGTATAAGTAAAGGATATTGTTACAGAAAGTGATGTATCAGAACATTTTCCAATAAGCGGTAGGTGGATCAGGAAGAGGCACGAATACCCCAGAACATTTTCCATGTTTGTCTGTCCCCATTGTGTGGGCAGTATTGGGAAGCTGCAGGGTGCTGGATCTGCTCTCCACCACCTCTTTACTCCTGGAAAGCCCAGAACCAAGGCTGCCATGTCTAATTGCATATTACAATGCTCGCTCTCCTAGGAGAGCATAAGAAAATATAAAAATAAGAATATGAAGGGAGACTGACAACCATCAAACAAAGTGTCATGAAAGTCAAAGACATGGCAGGGGAATTAAATTTTAAGGTCAAAGTAACTCTAGTAAAAGAGTTGGCAGTGGAGCTAAGGACGGGACAGGGCTTAAATTCCTGGCAAGCCTTGGGGTGCCTTAGGGTGTTTCAGCTGAGCTCTCAAGTTGATGTATAATGGTTTTAATGGTGTCCTGGGCAACCTACCTGTGGTGGCTGAGGGGGCAGTGCTGCAGCCAGGCTCTGTATCTTGCAGCAAAGGAACCAAAAGCACACCTGGATCAAAGCATCTTCGAGTATTTTTTCTCTTTTTTTCAAAGCATGAGTTAGACCCCACTGGGAAATCTGCCCACTGCAGATCCTGGGTATCGCTTGAACTTTTTAAGCACAATTGAAAGGCTGTGTGGGCTGCAAAAAGGAGGAGCTGGGCAGAGGCACAGAAGCAGCCAGCAGCTCTGCTGTCAGGACAGAGCTGAGTGAAGAAGCGCAGCATAGACCAGCAGGAACAATAGCAGGAGGCTGTGACCAATGGCAGTGGCTAATGATAAATCTGGCTAATGCATACTGCTGGTGGCAAACACAAGAGCACTGCTCATGTGAGTGGCTAGAAGTAAGAAGAGCAACAGTTTCAAAAAGCCAGGGAGAGCAAAACTACTTGGTCCAGCATAAGAGGCGAGCTGAGGGGAGCTGATTGCAGAGCATTCCAGGAACAGCGATCAATGGAGCTGTCACTTGAACGTCTCCAGAGCTGTACTGGAAATTGGGAATTTCTCATTATCTCACAAGCATTCAGAACTGCAGGACAGGATCATGGCCAAGAATATTAAGAGAGTAAAAATAACTGTATAAGATGAAGGCAGAATTCCATCCAGTTTGATACCTCTGGCAGCTCTGACAGCTGATGGTTGCTGCAGGGTGATAAATTCCTGCTCTGTTCTCCCTGTGAGCTTCCAGCAGGAGCACAACTTCAGTGCCTTTCTGGTAGAAACAACCACGCAGAGGGACTCTATTTGGGGTTGATCAGTCTTTTTCTGAATGTGTGTATGACTGGGAATATTATTCTTAAATCATTTTCTTCACAAAGCCTCCAACACGATAAATACAATTATTTCCTATCTAGTTACTTAACAGGATGAAGCTGATCAGAATAACATGCAGTAACTCATTAAGGCTGACATCTTGTGGTTGCTTCTTGTATGCAGCCTTCTGCTTACACTTCTTACAAAAGGCTGAATTCCTTCCTTGGCTCTCCATTTTTAGAGAATTAAAAGCTACCAGAGCCCAGCCGGCGCATTGTAACTAGCCCTGTTTTTGCCATACATTCAGTCAATAAAGTTACTGGGAACACAGAAGCATTCCCTCAGGTTTCACTGTGCCTTTTGTTGTGGTGCAAGAGTAAAAGATGCACTGCCAATGTCTCTTGCAGAATAGAATCCACCTCAGAGCATGAAATGCTATTACTTCCAGTCCAAACAGTATAACAGTTGCTACAATTTGTTGAATATTGCTGAAAGGATTACTTAATATTATAAGGCTATGTCTTCATACTCTACTGAATTTAATGTTAGAATTCTCTTTCTTGGACAGCCATGTGAAATGTGCAATATGTTGACACAAAGCCAGAAAGTAATTTGGACATCTATCTAAAACTTTTTGATCTTCCATTGGTACTGTATTAGCTGATTCATAGGCATCATCAGCTTCTGCAGCAACATCTTTGGGTCCCAAAGGGAGTCCACTGGTATAGCTCAAGCAGCAAGTAGCAGAGGCACAGCAGATGGGGTGTCTGCAGTTATTTCTGTGTTAAGTAAGGATAAACACAGTATTTTCTGATGATAATATACACTATTCATTTATTTATTTGCTTGTGAAAGGAATGGAGATTGCCTTCCTTTGAACTTCTCTGAATGACAGAACTGAATGGCAGTAACTAAAATGAGCCCAGTTTTAATTTATTTCCAGGAAGAAAATCAGGTGATGAGGAAAAAGAAACCTTCAAAATGAAATAAATTCTAGAATGACGGAAAATAGTACAAACCTGAAGGCAATCTTTGCAGTTACTGAAGGTCTGAAACAGATAGATAATGAAAATCTCACTATACTGGAAGCTCTACATTTGTAGGAAATTTAACAAATTCATTTCACATTCATTTAAAACATTTAAGTTATTGTTCAGGGTGTAATACAGCATTTCAACATTGTTCACCTTGCAGGTTTCCTTATTGTGACCTCTGCTGAGTATAGAGATAATTAATTATAATTCAAAAGCTGCAAATCTGCATGTTCTTGAAAAAAAGAGAGTATAAAAAATTGCTATAATTATCCAGAGGAAGAAAACATCACATCTGTAGACAGCTGCAGCTGCACAGAATAAAGATGGGAACAGAACTACTGAGGAAGGGGCAGGGAAAACAGGTCATTTTGCTGCACAACAGACAGCAAGATTGCATCACGTGGATGGTATGACCTAAGTCTGACAGACAAAGACAGAAAAATTATACACTTGTATTGCCCAGGCAGATGTTTAAACGGGCTCTTACCTGATTCCACACAGGCTGATACAGAGAGGAGACAAGGATTAGCAGAACAAAGGGTTGTACCTATGTCTTAAGTACCTCGGTACTTTCTGCTCAGAAATGCTCTGTGCTTTACTCAGAGAAGTGTAATTCTGTTTTTAATATGAGACATAGTGGTAGACTTTTCAAATCCCGGTGAAGATCTTGCAAAGTTAAGGACTATGACATTGTAAAAATAGTTCAAAGTATGTTCATTCTAATCCTTTAGCACTGCTGATTCTTGCCAAGGTGCAGTAGAACTTGCTTTGGAAAAATTAATAAAGAGAAATATGACAGAGCTGGCAGAGTTGTTTCAGACCAGGACTGTGGATTTATTAGACAGAGAGAATTAAAAACATATCACTGACTCTGGGCTCTTCATTACTGAGAAATTTCAGCAACTCAGCCTTAAGGAAAGGTAGGTAGGAGTCAAGTAGAAGCAACTGCTCCACAGAGAGCAGAAATGGATGATGAGGAATTTGCAATTGATGGCCCTTTCATTTAGAGATGTTGTTGAGAGTCAGCATAAATCACGTGTGTAATGAAAATACAAAGCATTTTTAACCCAAATTGTTCAAGTTAGAATTAAAACAAATCAAGAAAGATCTGTATGTATTTTCAAGCGCTGCTGTAAGTCTCAGAAAGGCAGGCCACAAGTAAGGAAAGTTTGTATAGCACAGCAGAAAAAAAAATAACGGAAGAAAAGAATTCAACAGATCAACAATGCAGCCAGGTAAAATAAAAACAGAAGAGTGAGCAGGGTTTTGTTTGATGTCCTGACTCACTGCTACTTGGCAGAACCAAGCACTTGGCAGTGCTTTCCGAACCTTCTTGGAGCAGGTTTGCATTTCTGGATGAAACCCTTCACAGTAACACAAAAAGAATTCCAGTCAATATATGTAAGATCTGTAACTTTTAGAATATGGCTTTCAGTATTATTGGGGAACTTAGTTCATCCATTGAAAGAGAATATTAAAAGGGGTTTGAGAAATCTCATTACGTGAAATATAAAAACTTTTTTTTTGCATAGGACAATATTCCTCAAAAATAAGAGAAAATATAGAAATAACATATCTTATTTTGTGAGATATGTAACATATTGTTATTATTGTTGTTATTATTATTACAGCCTTTGTTAATATTGCTTTGCCACCTATAACTGAAACAGCGAGGCTCAGAACTCACATCTGAATGCAGCCAAGTTCATGTTTCATTTGGCAGCGGCCATAAATGTGCAGAAAATACTTTTTACTATTATCTTCTTATAAATCCCACTGACAACAAAATAAGGTTGCATTGATTGTTTTTAAGGTGGATATGTAAATGAAACAATTGATTTCCAGTCAGGGTAATAGACAGAAGTGAAATAGCTCAATGCCACATTTTCTTATCCTCAATACTATTGACAACAAAGTTAATAAAGATTTTTTGTGATAGAATTGCATTTGGAAAAACAGGGGTCCATTTATATATGCATGAAGCCTCTCTATCCCATGATAAACAGTTAGATTCTGTGAAGTCTAACTGCAGCCATGTTTTAAATGGTCAGTTACACTAAAATACATCAGTATGAACTTGTGTACAGTACAGGAACAGAGCTGCTTTAGCAGTGAGATTTGCAGATGTCCATATGGATTGTTTGCCACCATTTTCATTGGGGTTTGGCATGGGTCTGCGTCTGAAGTGGATCGAACTCATTTCCTCAGTCCTGACAGCATCTCTCCGGCAACAGGAGCAGTCCTCTGGGCAGCACCATAGGAGCGAAGAAGGTAAGGTAGCTGGCGTGGGTCTTTGGGAGTGAAGCCAGCTTCTTCTGTCACTCTGGGAACTCTCTGCTATGTGCTCTTGTCTTTAACAGAAGACATGGGTGGTTTCCATGTCTGCAGTGAGTGATTGCTGGGACAAATGGCTCCACACATCGTGCATGGAAGATGGCTGCCATCATGGCAGTGCAGAGGGAGGAGAATCCCTGTTGACAGAGCTGAAAGCAAGTAAAGGCCAATGCAGCTGCAGGGGGGAGCACACCCAATTGTGCTTCTGTATTTGGAGTATCCCATAGAAATATCATACTCTTTTAGTTTATTCCTTGATGAAAAATGAGCAACCACACCATCCGCTCCTTCAGAATGAGTAGTGGACAAATAATAAATCCAACTATTTTACGTATTTTTACATATTTAATGATATTTTTCTCACTAAAGAGATAAGAGATTTCTCTCAAGTAGCCCTGCCTCAGAGTTTGCCAAAACTTGAAAGGCATAAAATGAAGAATCTCCATCCCCCCTTTTTTTCTGTCTTTCTAAAAGAAGACAACAGAATATAGATGAAACACATTTTCCCACACATTAAATTTGCTCTAATACTATGTCATCCAGTGATGCCCAAAGGGTCTAATTTAGGCCTCAGTTCTTGAGCTTAGCATGGTGTGGAGAAGCCTCTTTGTGAGGACCTGAGAACCCAGTGACAAGTCAGATGCAATAAAAAGGAGATGCAGAGTTCACATCAAAGTCATTGTCCCACAGATTGATTTGGGGATTAAAAACAAGAAGCATTAATAGCGATTTTTCTCTTTCTTCTAAGCTGCAGGCTAACCAGCTTAAAGATTTCATAATTTGGTATGGCTGTGTGAAGAATGGGCAGAGGAAGTACAGACCAAAGGAGCTGAAGGTTTTTATATTTATTTAGTTTTGCATTTTCTTCCTGACAACAATCCAGGGGAAAAGAAAAAAAAAAAAAAAAAGAGAACCAAATCTCTGAAGAAATGTTTGGCAAGATAAATGCCATAAGTTCCACAGTTTTAATTGGTTTGATGCTATTATCTTTTGGGAAAGAAACATAGTCCAGCTCTGCTCTCCCCAGGGGTTGCTCAAGGCCATTGGCAATCAGCTTCCTGTAAAATTCAGAGACACTCCCTCTCACAGGAGGAATAACTGAATTGATTTAATTAACTGTGAAAGACAAATTTCTCCAACTGCTTTTATGCTTGAATGTGGCATCTCTGGATATGTGAGTGCAGTGGGCTGATAGGCTCATGCCTGTTATCTGGGTATTGATGGGAAGGAACTCTGTCAATTGTGTTCAGGGAGCAAGTGACTCAAAGGCTTTCTACAAGCTGGGAATCTTAGTCTTTCTTTGGGAAGGCATATTTTCCTTGACAACAAGGAAGTTAATAAAATTGAGAAGAATTATAAGTTATTCTTGTCACAATGTAACAAATTTTAGCCATTTTTACTACTTTTAGCTAATTTTAGTCAGTTAAAAGTTTTCAGTTTGAGACCTAGGCATACTCTAGACATAGACTCAGATACCCCCAAAAGGTGCTTCCTCAGTATGTAATACCAATTTCTAAAGCAGATGGAATAAATTACTGTCTCGCTCCAATTTATAGGAGGGAGATGAGGTTCTTTTAATGTATGTATACCCAATGTGAGACAAAGAAACAACGGTTTAAATGTTAGTCCAACCAGTTTATTACAAATCTTAATCAGGGAGATGGGAAAGAGGAGAACAGACACTATTACAAATTAGGGTAATGGGGAAGGGAAGGTGGGCAATAGGAAAGATAGGAAATAGAAGCAAGGAGTGTTTATAGGAAGCAAGAGGGAGATAGTCACCACCAAGGGTCCAGCAAGGTTTGTAGTTCAGTCTTCAGTAGAGGTGGGTAATCGGGCGTTGTTCCGTTGACGATGAAGGTGACCACGGCGATGAAGGCAATGATTGCAAATGGTGACTACGGTGACAACTGCGAACACCAAACACCGAACACACTGTGATCATTTCCAATGGCAGTATTTATAAGTCCAAAGTGATTAAGTCAGCTCTTTTTGGAGTGACAGCTTCTGGCTTTTGGATCTCAGCAGGAACTCCTTTTGTTCCCATCTTCCAGGCCTTGCCAGCAGATAAGAGGGAGTATGGAGGCTCCAACACGTATCTTGTCTTCACAGGATACAATGGTATCACCCCACAATCTCCCATAGCAGACAGGAGTTATCTAGTAAACAGTCCAGTAAACAGTCCTGAGCACTCCTTTCCGAAGGCAAACAGCTCCAAAGAAATGCTTTCAAATGTAAAATTGTCCAGACAGTGATGTTGATTGCCATACAACAACACCCACCTCTCATCTCCTAGAGTCTTATCACAAGGAATACCTCAGGAAGCAAGCTTTGAGCCAGAAAAAACAAAGAAGGATTCATACAATTCCCACCTGCAGATGCCTAATTCACCTTTCCAGAACAGTCGATATAGGCTGGATAGCAAGAGTACCACTAGGAAAAGCACACTGTTCAAGTACTTATATCCCAGGATACACTAACAACTCATAGGGTTAAGCTGGGTTTCTTTTAGGTGATGAAGCCTACTAAAGCAGTTCATTAAAAAAAAAAAAAGGCCTCACCTGAGGCCGTTTATGCACCCTTAGAACTACCTGGATGGATCTAGAATTTAAGACAGCCTCTGAAAGTGATACTGACACTTGTGATCACTGATGCTGAGTGCTGAGATCACGTTACTACTATCTGGTTTGCTCTGGATTTTTCTTCCTTGAGTTTTCATACAGTTCACAGCCAAAGGAGATGTTAACCTTCAGGGGATGCTTTTTCTTTTAGACTTCCTCCTGCTATGGTGAAAAGAGTAAGGCTTCAAAGCTGCAAGTGCCCATCAACATGTCCTCTATCAGTATGGTAATGTCCTGGTAAGTAGAATGAGTTTCCACAAGAAAACCTGAAAGAGGGACAAAAAAGAGAAAAATTAAAGTCAGGGGGACTTGGCTGGTCAGGGAAAGAGGATTGTTTTTCCTACCCTGATGAGGTCCAAGTTGTCTGGCTTGATAGCAGGTCTCATTGGATAGGTAGTGGAAAACCTTGTATTTAGGTTGAGGAAGATGTTATGTTTAGGGTTGTTTATTGCTAGGGAAATAAGCCAGGGAATGAGTATCCTCTCCTCTTTTTTGAGTAGTTTGTGACAATATGGAAGGTAAAAATCATCATTTCTAACTAATCTGTGTCTCAAGAAGAACTGAAAAACATCTTCAAATATTATGTTGCTAGCTCTTCGTTGTCTACTTGTCCTCTAGTATTCTTTCCACCTTATTGCCTCCAGATCACAGTGTATCTAGTGTGCGACTGTAAAATATTCTCCATTTAAAATAAAATTCACTAATGGTTTTACATCACTGCTGTAACAATAGTTTAATTTTGGAGACTTTGTATTTAGCACTGCACTAAAAGCTAGGAATTTCTAGCATAAACCTCTAACAACCTATATTGATTGCATATCCTTAATGCTCTGGTTTTGTTACAGCCATTTTGATGAACTTAAAGTATGCTTCTAAATGTGTCTTGTGGTGGTGGTGCACCCTTGAAATGTCACTGTAGCCAATGAGGGTCTCAAAAGACATTTATTTAGAAAGAATGTATATTTTCAAGTTTCCTTGCTTCTCTTCAGTTCCTAGAAGAGCAATGGCTGTTCACACATTTTGTGGTTCTGCAATTATGTGTATCCAGAATCACATATGCACACAAGGAAGCCTCACATTTTCACAGTCTTGAGCACTGGAGTTTTACCGTATCTCATATAAGAAAGCATTACCATCTTATTGTGCTAATGTAGATAAAGGTAAAAACATTTGGCCAAATTGAACTGCAGGGGAAGGAATTGGTTGTCTAATATGGCTATTAGGGAATACTCTAACATCAGAGCTAAATCTAGGCTTCAAACTATTTTGGGACTGTTAAGGCCTTCCTGAAGCAGGTATGGCTTTTACATATTCAGTTATCTTTCATTGTTCGTGAACTTCTGTGGAGTCACTACATCGATTTCCAGCAGCCCTTGCTCCATTTGGCAAGAACTGCAACTGTACTCCCTATTTTTGTTTCCTTTTAAAATTAATTTATACAAGCTTTGTTCAATGTCCCTTTGTCCAACTGCAGAGAAGAGTGAACAATAGATCCTCATCTCCTTTCATCACAGAATCATAGAATCATGGAATGGCTTGGAAGGGACCTCAGGGATCCATGCTTGCTCATCATTTTTCATCTTCTGCTGTATATTCTCCACTTATTTTTTTATTTTTACTTTTACCCAGATAGCAGAATTCTGCCTCAGTTATCATATGGAAGCCAATCTGCATCTTTGATTATTACCTCTTCTGAACCTTTTTCAATCAACGGAGGTTTTTCTCTCCAATACATACTTCTAAGTTGGAGCCACTGGAATGTGTAACACATTTATTTTGCTCCGCTATCTCACTGAAATGTTGTACAATTCAGTTGTTGCATGTGGATCAGATGATGGATCCATGTGGATTCTCACACACTTGCATTTGGTTGTCATTAACTATACACGGGTTATGATTTTCCCACCTTTTTTACAAGATGTATGTTAGTTCACTGTATTTTCATGTAACTCACACTTTCTTTGCTTGGCAAGATGACATTAAATAGCACCTAAAGTATTATGAAGGACAAAATACACAGCATTTAGTACTTCTTGCCATTTGGCAACACGTATTGTCCTGCCAGGAATAAAATACTAACAACAAATCTGTGCCACCATCTGTTAGTGACAGACTCATGCTGGCAGTTGTTTCCATTTGGACGTTCAGGCACCCACACACTATTTCGCAGGACCGAAGTTACCCCAACCACATCACACCACCACAACCCCAGCCCACCTTCACGCTCATCTCACTTCCGGCCGCTGCCCTGCGCATGCGCACTGCCACCCGGCCGCCGAGCATGCGCAGAGAGCCCGGTGCCGGCGGCGGCCCGGGCAGCCTCGGCGCCGGTGCCACCGCTATGGGCTGAGGGGATCGGCGTGAGGGCTGTCAGCGGCTGTCGGGCGGGCTGCCCCGAGGATGGAGAGAGCCATGGAGCAGCTCAACCGCCTCACCAGGTCTCTGCGCCGCGCCCGCACCGTGGAGCTGCCGGACGGTAGGAGCTGAGGGGCGGCCGCGGTCGCAGGAACGGAGCCCCCCAGTTAGGGGGGCTGCGTCGGCTCCGGCGGCCCGACCCGGCTCCCCCGGGCTAAGCGGGTTCCGCCCGGGGAGGTGACTCGGGGAACGGGAGCCGGCTCCCCTCCTCGCTCCGAGCACTTCTTGTTTTTCTTCATCCTCTTCCTTTCCCCGGTGTCTTGTAGTGTCTGTCTGCCTGTCGGGCAGTGCCGCGTCCCTGCCGCCTGTCACGCCGGCTCCCACGTCTGTGGCCTTCCTCTGCGTGTGGTGGCGTCCCGCTGCCGGGAGGGCTGCCCATGGAGCAGCTGCGGGAAACCCAAGGGTTCTGCTCCCGTGAGTCATGCGCTGTCACTGCGCTTCCTTCAGGGAGTTGTTTTTACAGCTGAGCCTGACTGTATGGCTGCCAGCTCTCGTTTCCTGCGTTGTGGGGAAGGAATAGCCCTGTTTTCTGCGTGCTTTCTCTGTTGGGACTTCCTGGCTGGTATATGGGGCCTTCCGCTCCTCCTGGCTCCTTGTCCCCATGGATGGTTTCAGTGCTGTGGTGCGGTTACTGGTAATGTCACAGCGGGACAGATGCTTCAGAGAGTCTTTCCTGCTTCTCACAAGCTCTTGAATAGTGGCAGTGAGAATTGATTTAGTACTGCCAGTGTAAGATCAAACTTATGGGAATAATGTAGTATCAGTTTAACCAATTGATGATGACAATATCATAGAATCAGAAAGGTTGGAAAAGATCTCCAAGATCATCCAGTCCAACCATCCACCAATCAGCAATATGTCCTGCTAAATCATGCCTCTCAGTGCAACATTTAAACATTTCTTGAACACCTCCAGGGATGGTGACTCCACCACCTCCCTGGGCAGCCTGTGCCACTGCCTCACCATTCACTCAGAGAAGGTTTTCCTAACATCCAACATGAATCTCCTCTGGTGCAACTTGAGGCTGTTACCTCTAGTCCTGTCACTGATTACAATGTGAATTATGTTCCAAGATAACCTTTGTTCAATGACCGTCTTGCACTGGCACATCTAATGTCTTCTCCCTGGACCTGGCCATTCATTGGCCTGCTCAAACATTTCTTGAGGAGCAGCTCTTGTGTAAGCAGTTTGGGATTTAGTGCTTCGCTCTAAACATGTACTGACAGGATCAGCTTAGAATATACCACTCCCAGTCTGGTATGACGTGGTTTGATGGCTTCTTGTGTGTCACGAATAGCTTTAATTGTAAAGATGTAGAGTTTACCTCTGCTCTCCATCCTTAACTAAGAGTTACAGTATTCATAGGAAAGAATGAAGGGGTGGGGAGAGCGCACCATTACAAGAGTGCTGCTGCAGTGGGTCTAGAGGTGTGTAGGAAACATGTAGATGTGGCACTTAGGGACATGGTTTAGTGGGCAAGGGTTGATGAGTTGATGGTTGGACTAGATGATCTTAGGTGTCTTTTCCAACCTTAATGAGTCTATGAATCTGTGAAATGGTGTGTTTGAACTTCTTGTGCTGATGAAGTTGAATCTACATGTTTATCTTCCTCTGAAGATAAAGCGACTGAAGGAACTGGGGCTGTTTAGTCTGGGGAAGAGGAGGCTGAGGGGAGACCTTATTGCTCTCTTCCAATATCTGAAAGGTGCTTACAGCGAGAGAGGGGTTGGTCTCTTCTCACTGGTGACAGGTGACAGGACGAGGGGAAATGGCCTTAAGTTGTGCCAGGGTATTGGATATTGGGAAAAACTTCTCTACCGAAACGGTTGTTAAGCACTGGAATGGGCTCCCCAGGGAGGTGGTTGAGTCACCATCCCTGGATGTGTTTAAAGACCATTTGGATGTGGTGCTCAGGGACATGATTTAGCAGAGGGTTGTTAGAGTTAGGGTAGTATGGTTAGGTTGTGGTTGGACTTGATGATCTTTAAGGTCTGTAAGCGATTCTATGATTCTCTACATGGGCCCTTGGGGTATTATATAGGTGGTGCTCATGCTTCTTTAAGGTGGTGCTTCTTAACGTGGTGTTAAATTCAAGCCTTTTAGGAAATAAAATAATACGTGCATCTTGTCAGATCAAGAGTCTGGATGATGAATTTTAAGTGTTTTTTTTTTAAAGCAAGCATTACCTTTTAAGTCCAGTGCCAGTGAGTACAGTGAGCTGACCTTGCCAACACAAAAATATTTGTGGTTTTTTTTTTTTTTAATCTCTATTCAGTAGGCATTTTCTGGGCATGTAAGAGCTCAACACAAATATCTGGATTCTACTTTAAAGGCTCAGTGCCTGAAAGCCAGGCCTTGCAGTCTGGAGCTGCAACTTTTAGGCCCTTAATATTCGTGACTTGAAATGGAAGCAAGTTAGATAATGAGGCAAATAATGCTTTTCTCCCTTGTATTATGTATTTTTACTTTGAGTCAATAGGAGCTTGTTTATGAATAGGGATAGTATTTACAAAAAATAGGAAGAAGAGCTCCTTAGTGAATTAGCTCTGTACAGAAAAATTCTGGTAAAACCTCTGTGTTGCACAGTGTACATCCCCTTAATGGAATGGGAAAGGGCTCAGGTGAGTAACTGTATCACAAACACCCTTTGTGGCCTGGCTACACTCATATTTAACTACTGCTTAGGTTTATTTGATGCTCTCACGTTCTGTTGTTGCTGTTATTTTTAAGCAGACTTATTCTCCTGCCAAGAGACCTTTGGAACAGAGCTCAAGCAAGAGGTTTTCTGTATTTTTTTTCTTTTTGTCAGTTTATTTGTGAGATAATCACATATATTTTTCAACAGATCTTCCCTCAGGGTTGTTTTAGTACATTAAAGTCATTTTTAAGTTTTGTCAAATTAATTCCTTCTTAAAATAATACTTTGCTCCAGAAAGTCAGTAAGTGATCAGGCAGGCACATCGTTATTCTGATATGTGAAGGGGTAATACTGACAGAGACTATCATTGCATATCAGTCTATTTTCAGTCTATTTTCATCATCGATCTGCATCTTTGTGTTGCAGCCTTTTTTTCATTGCAGTCAGATATGAAATATGAAACATTACAAATAAAGTATACTGTATTCAAGTTTTCAAGTCGGGATTAAAATCAGTGATTGTGGCGTAACTTTCACTTCCACAAACTCATAGCTGTGAGGATTATAGAAGTCACCTTGCAATATGGGAAATTTATGTCTTTTTAAGATGTATTTTTTAATTTTTTGCTCAGTGCACATTTCTTAAATGCTTTGATGTAGCAGAGTTATCAGTTAAAATAAATCGATGGAAAGAGAGAAAAACGCTACGTTGAAGTTTTCCCTCTTCTTTGTGAGTATGGTGGATCTTTATGATGTAACTCTAGGTACCTATAACCTAAGTAATAAGAGTGATCTGTTGAACAGTGGGCACTTTAAAAGGTGAATAATTGCTGCTAAATGAACTTATTTTAGGTAAAATATTACTTTTTGATAATGGAGTCATTTAATTTCTTTACAGATAATGAAACTGCTGTTTATACACTAATGCCAATGGTGATGGCTGACCAGCACAGGTGAGAGCTTATTTACATTTCAGATTTTTATTTTAAGGTCATAAAAAGCAGCATGTTTGCAATGGCTACAGCTGCTGGAGTGTTCTCAGTAGTTCTAGTGCTGAATTGAGGTTTCTTCTATAGCTGAAGTTAGTAGTTGACTGTGACTGGCTGAGAAATCTGATTTATTTTATACTTTAAACTGGAACTGCATCATTCCCTTGATGCACAGAGAGGAATTTGCTCTAGAATAAGGAAAACATAGTTTTGTAACTGGGTTGTAGCTCTAAGTGTGTATTTTTTATGACATAAAAGCTGTTAGTCTTATGTAGATGCCTCCAGAAAAACATAGAACGAGTGCTGGACAATGAGACTGACGCTTCTGTGATTCCTCAGATAAGCAGCTTTTTCTCTTACTCAGTTGCCCTCAGTGTGTTTGGGACTTGTGAGCTGTACAGTGCCAACAAAGAGGTGCTGCCTTCCACTAAGTTCTGTAGGCATGCAGGTAGTACCTCCTGCTGAAAATAGAAATCGCTTATCTAATCAGTATAAACATTTGTTACACATAATATCTTGATACTGTGTGCAAAGGTTTTACGTTATGTGATTAGCTCATTACTGGAGGTTGAAATGACCAGTTCACTTGCAGTCTGACCTACTTTGAGATATTGTGTCTTAATCAGTTCGAGCCTGAAGACTGTACTTAAATTTGTCTTATTATCATAGTATGTCTTCCTACGTAACGGTCTCTGTACCAGTCTTCTTTCTGAACTTTGTTTACATTTAGGAAAGCTGGTGAATATCTCAGCATAGACATCGTATTCTAGTTGAGGAAAATGAGAGTGTATAGTTTTCTCAAATATAAGCTAGTGATATACTTGTTTTCTGTTTGTAAAGATATCATTTGGCCATCTGGTCTAATGCCAAGTGGTGCACATGCAAAACAGTTGTCACAATCCCTTTTTATGTTGGACCACCACAATGTGATGGAAAACACAGCAATGACAGCAAGGTAGCAGAATCCCAGGCAGCAGCGAGTGATGATAAGCCTAAGTACAGCAGCTGTGGATGCAGAAACAAAGGAAAAAAGCTGCTCACCTTCAGAGGGCCCCAGGTAGAAAGGAACCTCAAGCAAGATACCCTCCCCTCACTGCCAACCCTTAAATGAGGTCTGGGGGTGGGGGAGTGGTGGTGGATCCTGGCTCCACCCCTTCCGGTCACTCAGATGCATTGCATTCACCTGAGCTCCCCTGGGTTGGCCCTGCCTTCCCAGCAGGTGCTCAGTCACTGTTTCATGCCATGACTTAGCATTTCTGCTACACACCTATAAGTTGGAAGTGAAGGAATGGAAGTAGGTGTTAATATGCAGATGCTTGAATATTGTTGGAACTCTTGTTCAGAAGTTGGTTGTGGGGAAAAAAAGTTGTGATCAAATAAGAAATAGAGTACTTGTGTCCAAGTTATGGTATATACTAGGACATTGTCAGCTATTTCTTATTAACATCTGGTATTTCTGTTTGAAGGTCTGTCTCAGAGCTGCTGTCAAATTCAAAGTTTGATGTGAATTATGCGTTTGGACGTGTGAAGAGAAGTTTGCTTCATATTGCAGCAAAGTAAGACTTATTTGAGTCCGGTCCAGAAGTTAACAATGAAAATAATACCACAAATCTAAGGCATCAATGTAAGCTGGAAAACTCTGTAGTATCAGTAACATTTGTTTTTGCACTTCCTTTATTTTTTTTTTTTTTTTTTTTTTTTTAATCAATGTGCCTGTCTCCCTATTGAGAGACAGGTGTTATCTGTGGCATCAAATGGCTTTCCAAATTCTGGTGAATTCTTCTAGTATCACGGTGGATGCTTTTTCTCCTTTCTGGGAAGAAATGCAGCTATTATGTATTTCCTTAATAGCTGGGCTACCCTTGCCTCTAGATTCAGAGAAGCATCTGCCTGTTGTCTGTAGGTGCTGCTCGCTTTTTTTGAAACAGCAGGAATCATTTGGGGGTGCTCATTGGGAAGCAGCTATTTGAGTTTCTTCGTGATCATAACAGAAGGGTTCATTTGCTTCTGATATGTTTTTAAATAATAAACGTCTATCCTGGATAAAAAAAACTTGCATGCAGATTTCAGATTTGTGACCTAGATTTCTTATTTCTGTTGCTCTTCTATGGGGTAAATCTGCGTTGCCAAAAAACGATCAGGTTAATGTCCTTAACGGAAACAAACCAGATAGTTTTTGCAACAGCCTTTTAGGAAACGAAACTTTAAATTAATAGAAGAATGAACTCTATTTAGGTCTCATCTTACATATCTTGGAATTTCTTACATTTAAACCAGAAGGAAAAAAAGAAAGTAGTAGTACTGCACATAAATACCAGATGCATATAGATAACTACATGTAAGCAGCAGATATTCGGGCACAACAAAGGTAGAAGTTTCAGCTTTCTGAGTAGATGGTTTAAGTAATACCCGAGCATTGCATGTCTGGCTTATATGCTTCTTATATGAAGTTTGCTTAAGGAAGTACTTAAAAAAATGCAAGCAAATTTTTGCTTTTGTCTTAGAAGCTTCTTTGAAATGCTAGATTTTTTTCTTGTGTATTGCAGTAAATTATGTTACAGAGTCTGTGGGTTCTGTTTTATCTTGGCTATTTGTTGGATCATTAAGAGGTCATCAAGATGCCATTTTTACAACTTATTGAACACCTAAGCTTCAGTTTCTTTGGGTTGTTTTATAGTAGTTTTGTCATTGAGTACACTGGTAATAATAGGTAAACTGGTCAGGTTGAATACAAAAATACTGTATTTTTTTCCTTCAAATCAGTGCTTTCTGGAGAGTTCAGAAGCAGAATAAACATTTATTATAAAGTTTCTTGGTAACATTGAGGAGCTGCCCTGTTATGAAAAGTAAAGAGGATTTACAGGCTCAAACCAAATAGCAAAGAAGCATTTGCACGAGTTCTAGCATTTTCCTAATATTTTAGATTTTTTTCTGATGTTAAAACTTCTAAATGTAACTTCCAGACACTGAAGTGTAAAGAAAGAGTCATACTGGAATTAGGGAAAATGCAGTCCTGTGAACAGATGAAAGATGAGGTGAGAGAAAATAATAAACAAAACATTGGAGGGAGAAGCACGTTATAGATGGTTTACACTTTAAACAATTGGCAGTCTTGAAGATTCACTGTTGGGTTTTAAAGTCACTAAAATCACATGCAAGCCTGGCATCTATTTATTAGAACAAGTTCTCATCATATTTAAGTGTTTTTCCTTTTAGCTGTATGTGATTTGAAATATAAAGATGTAAAAGCTATTTAGTTTTAAGAGTTTATGTTAATTGCAATCTACACATAGTGCTGCTGTTGTCTTTCTGTCAGTGTAAATTTGGTTTGTAAATATCCTTGTTACAGTTCTTCCCTTTTCTTCTTAGCTGTGGCTCAGTTGAATGCCTTGTTCTATTATTAAAAAAAGGAGCAAATCCAAACTATCAGGACATCTCAGGATGCACACCTCTCCATTTGGCAGCAAGGAATGGGTAAGAAAAATGTTTTTAAAACTTAAAAAGGTGTTGCATGCAATGCACTTTAGATGCCGTGATGTTAGAGCATGCCTTAGCTATTACTTCTAGTTGCTTTCTGAGAAAATGTCAGATCTTATTTTAGACTTTGAAAGATTATTTTCTCCTTCCTTGTGGAAAAGTAACTTCAGCCTAAATAATCTGTGTCTCCCGGTTACGTAGTTGTTATTTTGAAGGTAAAGTTTTGCAGCGCTAAAGATAAAGCAGTTCCAACTCTGATGCTAGTGATGGCTTTCTCTCTTCAGTTGTTCCTGACATTTCTGAAAGTCTGCTTTAGGTAGCACGTGACATTCTTTTTCAGTAAAACTTCTCAAAATTACCAAGCTTTTAAAATATTTCTTAATCTTTTATTATCTTATTTCTCAAGTTGTGTTACGTGAAAACACACAGCTGATTATGGTCATAGTTTTTTTTTATTTCTAGAGTGTCTGTGTGTTAGTAATAACTAAATTGTATCATGGCTGTTTGTTCAAGTGAGGATGAGTGTGTTTAGTATGGGGGAGGAGTATCTGTAGGGGAAGGAAGGAAGAAACAGCCAAGTGGCATCATCATGGATACGGAAGCGCACACGAGGCAGTTATGTGAAAGGGAAACATGAGAAAAGGTGCAAGAAGTACTAAATAAAAAGAATTGAGAATAAACTCTTGTGGGTAAAGCACTTTGAATATTAGAGAACAGTAAAAGACCGACAAAACATGAAGGAGGAAAAACACTCCTCTTTCATTATGGCTTTTTTTTGTACTTGCCAAAAATGCATGTGATGTTACAATGAGCGCCTTATTAAATAATGATTTAAAATGGTTTACTATAAATATGTTCACTGAAGTGTACAGATGATGACTAGCTTTATGGATTTCCTTTAGCTCCAGCATCTTGTCTTGAGAATGTAATTTGTGAGGAATGGAAGCTGTTACAATGATAGTTACTTGTATGCTTCCAACAAAAACATTCAGCTACACAGTTGTTTTTTTGGCCCTTGTTGTCATGTCACACTTACTATGTGAATCTCTAGTGCTATTAATGATGATTTCTCACTTTCAGGTGCTCAGTACCATAGTCTTTGTAAAGTAAAACTATTTGCTATTGTTTCTTACATGGTTAATTAGAGTGAGTGGAGCTTAAGAAGATGGTTTTGCCCTGCTCAATTTTAATGTATTGTTTTGTTTATAGCCAGAAAAAATGCATGAGCAAGCTGCTGGAATACAGTGCAGATGTCAACATTTGTAATAACGAAGGCTTGACTGCAGTAAGTGCTGTTAATTCTCATGGTGAGCTTAAAATGAATGCAGAATTTGAAGATCCCGATTTCTTAAGCTTCTGCCATCTTACTTGTAACTAGACGAAACTGCTGTGTCCAGTGCTCTTAAGAATCAAAGATGTAATTGAAATGCTGAAGTATTTGATATTCAAAGCTTCTCCTGTGAAAATGTTGTCAATTATGCAGTCAGATATATAAAATTTTATTTATGAAATATTTGCGTCATTGCTTAAGGAAATATATCATTGTTTTGTACTTAGATTCATTGGTTGGCTGTCAATGGACGGACAGAATTGCTTCATGATCTTGTGCAGCATGTCAGTAATGTAGATGTTGAAGATGCAATGGGACAGACGGCCCTTCATGTAGCTTGTCAAAATGGGCACAAGACAGTAAGTTTTTAAACTTTAGTAACGTATTTCAGGCATGAAGGATTGTGTCATGCTTAAGTGTTGTTGCATGTTATTTTTTTGTTTTAAACTTCAGGCCATTCATGCATGAGATGATGGTGAAATATGAAGAACTTTAATGTTTGTCTTAATATTGACTCTATACTCTTTTCATAGAGATAACTGATGTTGCTGTTTCTGAGACCAAGTGACTTACTCTATATACTCAGACTTATGTTCTGTAGTACTGTTGCCTTTGTTGACAGCAGGTTTTGATGTGATGTTAAAAAAAAGAAGATGTTCTTCCTTGTTACTTGTAACAATTCATGATTGTACCAGCTAACGGCTATTAAAAACTTTTGACATCTGAAATGGTCTTAATTTACTGTGAATAAAACGTGCACAGAGTTGGATCAGACATATATTTAAAATTAGGAGTAAACAAATCAACAGACTCTTCATATATTGATCTACGTGAATGTAATTTTAGGCACGGTCTTGCATTAGGGCTGAATATGTGCTCTTAGAGTACAAGTCTAGATGCTGTTTGTGCTTGAACTGCATCACAGCCATATAGTAGTGATCTTGAATTATACAGATTGTCTTCAAGACTACTTATGGTTTGAAAAATTATCTTTCTACGCAGCTCCTTTCTGTTGTCAGATCTTGAGTTTGGAGATGAAATTTTGAAGAACTAGTATCTATAGACTTATTTACTTCACGTGAACAGAATACAACAAAAGTTGTTTGAATATCAGCTCAGTGTTATAATATTTTAGATTATGCTTACACACACACATATATATATTTACTTTTGTGTGTGCTTAAAACTTAACCTTGTGGTAAGCTGTCCTCAAATTGAGGTTTGCTTCTGTATTAAAACGAACCCAAAAACATTTGTTTGTAATTCCAGTGGTCTGAAGTTCAGTAAGAAGTGGTGTTATTAAAACAGGAAGATCTATGACTTCTGACAAGCATGGTTCTCTATCTAGTATTCAGAAATTTTGCTTTTGAGATTGATTACTGGAAATTAAAACCTTCAGTGTAATTAGATGTGTGTGATGCTAACTAGTTCTAAGCCATTAGACTTCTCTGCTGCGGTCTCTCTAATGTTGGTATTTTTTTCTGTTACAGACAGTACAGTGTCTGCTGGACAGTGGTGCAGATATAAATAGGCCCAATGTGTCAGGGGCAACTCCACTCTATTTTGCTTGCAGGTATATATTCTTATGGTTTAAATATCATGCTGAAAGTATTTTTTTCTCTAATCAATAACAGTGATGGGAAGGCACAAAAATTAGGAAACATAAAAACTGACTTATATTTAATCTTTGCTCATCTTTGAATGTAGTTTGGTGCCTTATCTAAATTTTTGACTTGGTTCTTCAGGCTTATATACCTCTTTGTAACAGGCATATTAAACATGTAGCTGTGCATGTTACAGCAAGAATCAATGACTTATGAAGATATCCATCAACGTAGATTATTTTGATGAATATTTTTCTCTTTCCTGTGACTATTTAAAACCTGTGTATTTTATAGCAGTAATTCAGGTGGCTCTTTGTACTGGGTCAGTATTCTGTGCATTAAGCTCTTGTGGATAGCTAAGCACTAGTAACCTTCCCAGGACATTTATAAATACAAGTCTGCCAGGAAGATCACTTTTGTGCCATTTTCAAGATATCATCTAAATTATATTTTTCCCTAATGTGGGAAGACCCCACATGTTGAGGCATAGAAATAATTAAGCTAATGATAGCTATGTTAATAACTTTGTAGAAGTGCAAGTTTTATACAGAGGTTTTGACTATTTGTTAATGTGTGTTACGGTGTTACAGTGTATGCTGTTCAGCTTTATTTCAGAATTGTGTGGTAAAAGACTTCTTGTTTTAATTGGACCATTTTTGCTATTATTTTGTTTGAGGTTCTATAATCCCTAGACTATGGCTATAGGATAAATAGTTCACTTATGATTAAATGTTAATAAAAACAAAAGAAGTGGTGGTCTGGTGTGCTAAGAGTTACATGCTGGGAGTCTTAGTTTCTTAGTTTCTGGAGCTTTGGAGTTCACAGAATCACAGAATTGTAGGGGTTGGAAGGGACCTCCAGAGATCATCGAGTCCAACCCCCCTGCCAAAGCAGGTTCCCTACACCAGGTCACACAGGTGGGCATCCAGGCGGGTGTTGAATATCTCCAGAGAAGGAGACTCCACAACCTCCCTGGGCAGCCTGTTCCAGTGCTCCGTCACCCTCACCGTAAAGAAGTTCTTGCGCACATTGGTGCGGAACTTCCTATGCTCCAGTTTCTGGCCATTTCCCCTTGTCCTGTCTCCACACACTGCTGAAAAGAGTTAGTCTCTTAGCAATTGATAAGTAAGTAGAGAATAAAGAAGTGGAGAATAAATAGCTGCTAGCTTTTGGCACTCACTTTAGAAGATGTAACCAACTTTGTCTCAGCTTGGAGCTTTTCCATGGGAAGGGAATGCATTGTGAGTCCATTGTGATATTCTTTTAGAAACAAACAATTGGAGCAGCTGGAAGGGTAGAGTGGACAGAGTGCACAGTGGAAGTAAACATGTCTCATTGTCAGAAGTGCCAACTGATAGTGCTGCCAGCCAAGAAGAAAGTTCACTGAGGACAGGGTGAATAGAATGCGGTAGCGGTGTCTGGTAATGGCTGGAGAAGGGCTATGAGTGCTCAAAGTCTGACTCGGATATCCCTGTTTTTAAAGGTGTGGAAACTTACAGTGAAGAGGTGCTTCATAAGGCAGTTAGTCTTAGCTCCTATATGAGATCTGGTAGCTGACTGCGTGTTTATGTTAGGTTGAAGTCTGGTACATTGGTTTAACCTATTGGTTTCCTGGTCTGCAAAGACATGGAGGAGGCGAACTCAGCTGGAGAATATTGAGATGGCTGGTTTGTGACCTGAAACTTCTTTGGACAACTTGGATCTGTAGCCTTAGTTGCTACATCTTTTCTCTTTGGTTATAGTCCTTAGATACTTCTGTATTACATTTTTGTCTGTATATGCACTAAGTAGTCTTGAAGGCAACTGTCAACTGGGCTTCCAGTGTGTTTTTTATGAAGTCAACATGTAATCATTGGTACTTAATTTTTCTTTTTCTCTTCTTTTCCTCTTCTTCTTTTCCTCTTCTTCTTTTCCTCTTCTTCTTTTCCTCTTCTTCTTTTCCTCTTCTTCTTTTCCTCTTCTTCTTTTCCTCTTCTTCTTTTCTTCAGGGAAAAGAGAGTTTTGGCACAACTAGATAATATATTAGTTCAATAATCAATTATTTTTCCCTAAATCTATTAGGAGTAAGTGAAGAACTAATTTAGCAAAGAAAACTTTCTCTGTGAAGTTGTCCAGGGTGCAGGAAATGCAGCTCACAGATACTTACCAGGCTAGGCAAGGATGGTTCATTTCTGAATGATGAAGATGAGTCTGGTTGCATAAATGGGCCGTATGTAATTTTCCACTGGGTTTCTATAGTGACTTGGAAGGGTAGTGGTGGAGCATGTGAGTGTTGCATTATCTTCTGTTTTATGTTTCTTCTTAGTTTCTTATTACGTAATATTAGTTTGCTCCCAATTTTTTGTTGACTATGTTTGTTAGGTGTAATAAAACTCCACTCATAATAAAGCACAACTGCTGTGTTAACTCTTTTTCTTCTTTTGGATAGCCATGGTCAGAGAGACACTGCACAAATTCTTTTGATGAGAGGAGCCAAATATTTACCGGACAAAAATGGCATTACTCCACTGGATCTCTGTGTACAGGTATTGTTACCAATACCCTTTTTTTTTCCCTAAGAACTGTCACTTGCTAACAATATTAATTGCTCAATGTTATCTTTTTAATTTTTAGGCCAAAGAAGGATGGTAATTCTTCAGCAAAAGAGAATTGCAACATATGTGTATGTGTATATATGTGTATATATATATATGTATGTATATTGTATATATATATACATATACATATATATGTGTATATTCAGTGAAACTGCAGGGTTTTTTTTGCGAATTCCCAGTTTGTACCCTATGCAAATGTTTGTAGTGCGGATCTCATTAACATCTTTGCAAGATAGGAGCTCACAAGAAGCATGAGAGTTTGCAGAAATCCATTTGACTAGAAAGTTTGGAATCTTTGTCTAGTGGTAATAGACTCTGCTTAGGTTTTTGTGTGCTCAGCTCTTAATAAGTAAGAGGTAAAGGGTCTCAAAAGTTGTGCTGACTCTTAAAGGCTTTCCAAATGCAATATCTGGATGATGAACAAAGAACAAAGCTGTAAAGACTTATGTATTTTCAACTGCTGAACAATTTGTGTTTGGTAAAATATTATTTATGCTACTTGCTCGTGTGTCTTTTCTTGATCTGTGAATACTTACATAATTTTCTGTAGGATCAAGTTGAGGATACTTGAGTAAATAAATGAAGGGAAGGAAGATTTTGAACCCTTTGCCTGTAATCAGAGGACTAGAAAACTATCGACCAGAGAGTAAAATTTACTGCACTAAGTGGACACCATTATTACCATTGTGAATGTAATTAGTTTGGTGGGATGAAGTTTTAAAGTCAGAATTTTATGCTGTGCTATAGAAGATGAAGATAATCTCAAGTTATTCTGAAGATTCCTCATGTGCTTAAGACCTGCAGTTGAAGTAGCTGTGGTAATGACTGCTGTCTTCAGCACCTCTGGGATATTTTTGGAATAATGAACTCTGCAAAACTTATTTCATAGGCTATCTGTGAAAAGTCTTAAGTTAGGCTATTTATAGCATTTCTTTTTGGACAGGAGAAATTCTAATCAGTCCTCAGTTCTGCTCTACTGTTTTGTGAGGTTTTTCTTAAAAAATCTTCTCTTTTAGCCTTCCCCTAGAAAAATAAAAATAATGTACCTTTGTTAAGTAAAGACTTCAGATTTACTTAGAGTCTTGGTTATGCTGTCGTGTGCAAGGAAATTAATTGCATGTTGATGATGGTACTTTATATGTTTGTTCTCAAGGCTTAAGGAATTCTGGCATCGAACTGTTCTATAAAATCTCTTATTTGAGTGTGATGTGTGAGTCAACTGTAGGTATATCTGATTCGTGTTACCATTGGGAAGGCTTATGCAGGAAAGAAGTGGGAAGTCAGCAAATAACTGGAGGGGAAAATCCTCAAAAGTGTGTTTTAGACAAAGATATCTCTGAGCAGGAAGTAGATCCAAATGCATTTCATCTTAAAGTGATCTTTTTCTAACGAGATCTCTAGAAAATGGTGAGGGTTGTTTTGGAGGAGATCCCTTGCTCCTGCCTTCTGTAACCTGAAGCTTTAAAAGCAGTATAAGGCATCAAAAATAAATGAAGTGTATTGAATGTGCCTGAAAACTGCTCAGAAGTACTAGTTCACTATACTGTCTCACTGCTGTCTTTCCTGTGAAGCTCAGAGGTAGATATTTTCATCGTTACGGCAGAATGACTTACTGTAAAACTACACTATTTGATTTTGAGGCTTCTTATATCCACAAACCTGTAAGAAAGTATAGCAGTATGTACCTAATGGTACTATTCTTATTTCTTTTTTATGATTAGAGTTTCAAGTATCTGCTTTAGTTTCCAGATTTACAATCCCTAGGGAAGTAGAGGGATGAACACCACTTCAAAATGCTATTTTTTTCTTAAGTTGTGAGTAGTGACACCTGGTGTTTGCTATTTTGTAGGGATGATAATACTGCATTTGAGATCCTCTAGACAAGACAAGCTAGTAAAAAAGGAGAAAACAAAATATATTCTTTCCTTTTATAAGAATAGTTTTATTCTTTGATTATGGATTTGATTTTCAAAGTAGATTCGTGCTTTAGGAGGACTGAGATTATGGATCTGTATTTCTTGCTAGTGTGGTATAACCTTGCTTTTAAAGAGATGACATTCATTAATTCTTGAGGATTAAGAATGATTTCAATTTTAATACTTAAGTTCTTGGCAGTAGGAGCAAATTGGTCAGTCTGTTCAATGAATCTCCTATCACTGAAGTGCATTCTAAACTGTCATGTACAGAGAAGGATCCTCTGGAGTTACAGCTTTTAATAAATTACATCTTTCCAGTTTGTGACATCTGTTCAGCTGCTAGGTGTCCTTTTGAAAATGCAGCTGTATTGAATAAGATTTGATAGAAACAAACCACAGATTCAAGTTCTGTTCTTTCCGAAAACAAAACTATTTGAGAAAAATGTTAAGTTGGTTAACTATTGATCTGGGGCACACATGGAGTCATGTGTATTCATTTTGAAGTTAAATAACCTTTCTGTATGTTTATCCTATTTTTTTACTTAAATCAGATCTGTACCTCATGAAACTTTGGGGAAAGATTTGTTTCAAAGGATTAAATTCTGGGTGTACATAGGTGAATTGGTGTCATCGATCAGCAGAGAAGCTAAATATTGCACTGTGTTTAATCTCTTTGGTGAGTTGCTGGGAAAGAGTTAAGTGTAAGTGTAAGGTAAATAAGTATACAGATGTTATATAGTATACAGGAGAGTCAGGCTAGTAAGATTAGATTTCTAGGTTAGAAAATATAATCAAATATAAATAAAAGGCGCTCACTGGTGTTGTAGGCTTGCAAAACTCCACAAGGAGCAATCTCCAGGAGGAGAGCCTTCCTTGGTGGCAGTCAGCCCTTAAATGGGGTCTAGGAGAGGTGGAGCCTGGCTCCACCCCTTCCGGGCACACAGGTGAATTGCCTTCACCTGTGCTCCCATGGGTGACTCAGTGCTTGCCTCAGGTGGTTAATCAGAGGTTCAGGCCGTGATTCAGCAGTTCCCATACAGTAAACTAACTTTGATTTTCCAGGTAGGAGAACTTATCCACTTTATTAAAAAAAAAAAAAAAATACAAGAAATGTTTGATCTAATATACTGAAAGAACTTGATTCTGTCTTTTCCCAAGCATTTAGTGATGTCTAATGTTGGTGCATTATTGACTTTATTTTAGGGCTGGATTTCTGTAGTCGGTGTTTCTTTAAATATTTGTAATCTTCAGTAGGTCTTAATGCCTATATTAGAATAAAGCCCAATTTGAGTACTACTTTTAATTAAAAATTGTTTTGAACTATTGCTTTTTAGGGTGGATATGGAGAAACTTGTGAAGTCTTAATACAGTACCATCCTCGACTTTTCCAGACAATAATTCAGATGACTCAGAATGAAGATCTGCGGGAAAACATGGTAATATGGTATCATGTTTTGTAGATCTAGCAGGGGAGTGTTAGTAAGGGTTACTTTTCTTCTCTCCTTTTTTTTTTAATATATTGTTTACTTGAAAGTAACTGCAAACAATCTTGCAGACTGTAAGATTAAAAAGAAAAGTAGTTTTAATAAAGTATTGGTTGCCACTTCACTGAACTTGGTTTACTAGATTTTGGAAGTTTTTATTGTTCTCCGTAATCCCATTACTTCCACTACAAGGTTGAGGACGTATAAGTCTCTATGGAAACAGTGGTTGAATTTCTGAAACAGTGTAGAGTTTTATAAAGTAAAATGATACAGAGGTGACAATTCTCGGGGTGTATTTTAGAAACATGGGGAGATGGAGTAGATGACTTCAAATAAAAGAGAATGTTAAAGGATTAAAACCATGGAACAAAAATGACTTTCCGCAGAAAGGTAAATGACAAAGCATGCTATCATGTATTGCAGAAGTGAAGACAATAAGCAAGGAAAATGGGTGTTTCATCTGAGCAATCATGGCAGTGTGTGCGAAGTCAGATCTGAATGGAAGTCCATGTAAAATATATCAGATGATTCATTGTATAGTTATATTTCTTGTTTAAAAAAACAAAACAAAACAAAAAAAACCTTAAGTATGGTTTTCTACAACCAAGTTCAAACCGTTCTGCCCAGAGACTTGGATAATGACCAGTTCATATTATCTGACAGTGATGACATGAAGAGTTAGAAGTCAGGACTCATGTTTTAAGTGTTCTTGACAAACTGGAAAAAATATTGATAAGCTGCAGGGTGAAAGAATGGATTTCACTAGGGACGAGTACAGTGCTCCTGTGCCTACGTAGGAGCAATCAGTGTTGAAATAGAGTATGGGAAGCTGCTGCCTGTGGAGCAGCATTTTAGGAAAGGATCTGACGTTTATTGTAGGCTGCAAGTTGTGCTGACACATTAGCATCATACTTTTCAGTTTGTGAGAGTGAGGAAGAAGGAAGGAACTTCTGTTTCCTTTAAGACGCACAAAGCAGTCCTGCTGCACAAGTTCTCTTTTGCTATCTTAGTTGAAATATTGCATCCAGCTTTAGAAACTGTGTTCAGAGGAAGATGAAGACTCCTAAGAATTTAAAGAAAATAATTAACACAAGAAATGACTGCGATAAAAAGATTGAAAGAGTTACAGTTAAGTAGCGTAAAGAAGTTTGGGATAGGAAAAGGCTTGCTGACTATCTTAGATTTGTAGAAGGCTGCCCAATAATTTTTTACAGTAAGAAATATTTTGCCTTAGACATTTGTAGCTAGTGATTCAACTTAGCACTGAGAAAAACTTTCACATAGTTAAGGTTAGTGGAGTATTAGAAAAGAACTCGATGAAGCTGCCTCCAGACCATGTAAGTGTTTAAAAAGGAGCCAGGCAAATTGGACAAACTATTTTGGATCACAGATTCAGTAAGTAGCTCTTATCATGGGATCAGAGAGTTGGGCTAGATTGCCTTTGTGAAGTTCCTTTTCTTTTTGCCTTTCTGCAGTTCTGTGAGAAGGATTACTGAACTTTCTGAAAGTGGGGGTGACAGAAGCGAAGTAAATGAGAAGATTGTAGGAATGCATGATGAATGGTGTCACCGGAGCGTTAGTTTCTCTGTGAGAAAATGCCAAGGATAGAGAGAAGTGTACAACAAAAGAGTTTATAAAATGTTAACTAAGGTTAGATTAGATATTCAACAACAGAGGCACGTACATTAATGTTTCTAAGAATTAGAGCTAGACTGTGTAATAATATTCTGAATTAAACGTTGGTCTGACACTCTGTGCAATCTCTTGTTTCAATGAACTCAGTTGCGGCAAGTTCTGGAACATTTGTCTCAGCAGAGTGAAAGCCAGTATCTTAAAATCCTGACAAGTCTTGCTGAAGTTGCTACAACTAATGGTCACAAACTACTTAGGTAAGTGTGAGAGGATTATAAATTGGTTGATAAGCTACCAGGTAGTTCTTGCCACTTAATAGATTTGATAATCTAAACCATCTGATGTTAGGCACATGCTGGAGTAAATGGATCTCATATCTAATTCTGTATAACAGGACCTGCTTAGATCACTGTCTTCACAAGGATTTCATAGAGAAAGTTGTTATCCTCCTTGTATAGTTGTTAGGACCAGGAAGATTGAGTTGCAGAGAAATAAGTTTAAATAAGTTTAACACAGCTATGTCAGCTTTAGAAAGGAAAACTTTTCAGCCAGCCATCATTATTACTTCCCAGCCCGTCTTTTCTCCTCACAACTTTTCTTTACGTTCTGCATGCTTTCCTGGTATGCCTGAGAAGAATTTTGTTTTTTTCAGGCACTTGAATCATGCCTGCTGGCTCTGGTTGTCTTCCATGGTTACTAATATATGTATGAAAGCACCTGTACTGCAGCAAGGCAAAAATAGCATCAACAGTGTGCTATCTCAGCAGTGCAAGTAGCAGTTAGTTGAAGAAGCATTGTAAAATAGGCAAGTGTGTTTTCCTAGTACACTTTACTAATTTTTGTGGCATCTGTTAAAGTCAGTTTGTGCAAAACACCTCATCTGTAATGTGTTGGAACTTCAAATGTGTTTAATGTAAATTTTTCATTTCTATTTGATTTATTACTGTTATTGCTCCATATATTGAGCAACATTCTCTCAGTATGACTGTAGAAACAGACTGTAGAAACAGCTTGTACGCGTCTCAGAATATGAGCTGCTATGTGCTTCTGTAGTTGCTGAATGCGAATTGTCTAGCTCAGGCTGAAGACAGATTAGAAGCATTCTGTTGCATGGGCTGGCATTTCTGGAGATGTCTGTACTGAGGGTGTCCTGCAGGCTCTTACTGACCCACTTCTTTTTGGCATATCGTCACAAGGGATATGGAATTATTTTTCTATTATAAGATGTAAATTTCAGAAACTGCATTCAATTTGTGCTTCAATTTCTCAGTTGCTCTTAGCATTAACTTAACGAAGCTGAAGGTACTACTTGGTACGTATAGCCCTCTGAGCTAGGGCCTCTTTCTTCTCTCTTCCTTTCAGCAAATTGTATGGAAAATGCAATCCACGTATTTGAACTTCTGTCAATGTTAACTCTTGTGTGGGTGAGCCAATAACATTGGAGTATTAGTTTCCTGTGCAGTAACCTACAGACCATTGCTGTTGGGTTTGTTCATTATTTAGTCTGGAATCATCTGAAGTAAATTTTTGTAGTGCTTCTAACAGGTGGCCTGGAGTGACTGTGTATGCAGACTTCTGCCTGAAACACCCACAGTCATTTTGTTAAATTAGCTTTCCCTCCATTGCCCATTTCTTCTTTTCAAGAAATAACTGGAATGATTTGGTCTTGCTGGTGTAGACTGAGCTTAGCAAAATGTTTACAAATATGCTAGTAAAAGCATCAGTAAACTATAGAAAGCACTTAAAGATTTTTCTGCTTAAGTGAGTCCTTTTCCTAGAGACTGAGAGATTTAAACTGAAATTTTCACCAAGAAAACACTGTTGCTGATGGTAAACCTGAATTCAGATGTTTATTTTTGCCCTACTTCTAGAATTAGTTTGTTGTATTCATTGATTCTTTTGGTCTGTAAGTAAAGATTTTCTAAATACTAATTTTCAGCTGTGACCAGAACTTCTGGTGATATAACTAAGGCCAACTAGTCAGGAAATTTATGTTACCAAGTTGAAAATTAAACTTTCTCCTTCTTGCCATGCTTACCATTCTATTTCTTTCTTATCCAGGTTTATTGAAAGTTAAAATTGTGACAGGAAAGTTGTGCTTTCTGTAGCAGTTGTGTAGTAGATTCCTTAAGCAGGAGTGCGGGTGTATTTTTTTTATTAACACCTCACTGGCAGTCATTAAAATGTTATGCCATAAACAGTAAGTCTTTTGATTTTTACCCATACTGTAGGAAGCAAAGTCATGATGAAGGTACTGTGATGCTACAGTTGTCCTAAGCACTATTCCAACAATATTATGTATAACTAATGTTAGAAATTTTTAATGCTGTTTAAACTTAAGCGTGCTACGTTGTATGTATAATTCTATTGTGCATATTTCAGTGGGATTTATTTGTAAGGTTTGAGTTGCTTTAAAAAATTTCCCTGCAGAGCACTGAGGAAAGAGCTTTATTCAGAAGTAGAATTTGTTGCTTCAGTTTAGGTAGATTGAAACCAGTGAATTAGCAGATTAGTAATTGCATCAGAGGTAAGCAGCATCCTCTCTAAGGGTGTCAGTCTTCTGGTGTGTATTGATCTTGTAGTTAGAAAGCAAGTACTTCAAGGATAAAACTGAATATATACCTCCTTATAAATAAGCATGTGTATCATAGAATGGTTTGGGTTGGAAGGGACGTTTAAGAGCATCTAGTTCCAACCACCTGTTGTGGCCAGGGACATTTCCCACTGGATCAAGTTGCCTGTGGTCCCATCCAACCTGGTTCTGAATACCGGCAGGGGTGGTACATCTACAACTTCTCTGGGCACCCTGTTCCAGTGCCTCACCACCCTCTGAGGAAAGAGTTTCTTCCAAATATCTAACTTAAATCTCCTCTCTTTTAGTTTAAAGCTATTACCCCTTGCCCAGTTGGTACACTCCCCAATAAAGAGTCCCTCCCCATCTTTCCAGTAGGTCTCCTTTAAGTACTGGAAGGCTGTAATGAGGAGCCTTCTCTTCTCCAGGCTGAACATCACCCTTCTTCTTACGAGAGGGGATTTGGCTCTCTAACCATCTTTGTTGGAGTGAGTTCAGAGTAGGGCTACAAGTCCATGTCCAGCTGATGTTGGGTCCCAGGCCTGGATGCAGTACTTCAGGTGGGTCTCACAAGGGCAGAGCAGGGCGGGCAGTCACCTTCCTTGTCCTGCTGGCTAACCCTCTTTTGATGAAGCCCAGGGTACAGCTGGCTTTCTAGGCTTCAAGCACACATTGCTGGCTCATGTCAAGCTTTTCATCCAGTAGCACCACCAAGTCCTTTTCCAAAGGACTGCTCTCAGAACTGTGTAGATTTCAGTAAAAGAAGTTTAAATTTCTTGCGGTTTTGTGTGTGTGTGTTCAGGATTGATGAATTCTTACCTCGTTAAAACAAAACAAAGTTAAGTTTGAATAAGAGTATTCCACTTGTGCACAAACTCATGGGTGTCTCCAATTCGACACTGTGTTTGTGATGAAGGAGTTCTTATAGATTTCAGTGGCATAAAACTTATTAAATAAATACATAAAAGCCCAATGCTCTTATGTTGTATCTTCTAGGTCACTTGTTTTCCTTGTGTAAAACAGTGACATTTATCATCCTGACCCCTTAGCTGATTAAGGTAATTAATAGACATTTAGGACAGGAGTTAGGTTATGGATGAGCTGTGGCAGTATATCTGATTAATCATTACAGTTTTACCATTATATGTGATTCTCTTCTGGAATGAAAATACTTTCAGCTGGTTAACCCAATTTGTTTCATACATTGAGATCTTTACTGTAATAAGCTGGATTTCTTACCCATGACCCGTGCAGGAAATAAAAGTTTGGATATATTAGGATTTAAAGACAAGGACTTTTTTTTAGCGTGCGTGTCAGACCTTAACATTAGATTGCTTACTCCTTAATATGCTACTTTGTTTCAGCTTGGAAAAGAAACTTAAATATTCCATTTTTTCCCTCAGCTTGTCAAGTAATTATGAAGCTCAAATGAAGAGTCTCTTAAGGATCGTGAGGATATTTTGCCATGTCTTTCGCATTGGCCCATCCTCTCCCAGTAATGGAAATGACATGGGCTACAATGGAAATAAAACTCCAAGAAGTCAGGTGTTCAAGGTCAGAAAAGTATATGATGTTGTTAGGAAGATAGACGTTAAAGAGATGAATTTCACAAAGCATGCATTCATTAATCAGACATCTCATGAACAGGAAGTAAGTTTGGTTGATGTCCCTATCCCTTCTTAAGTTAAGCCTGACTCTTTCGTTTTGTTTAGTTGTTTTTTTCCACTGAATTCATTTGAACACTAATGCACATTTCACCTTATTATTTATGTTTATTTCTTGTTTGATTTTGATGTATTATTTATTAGATGTTAAAAATTTAGTTCTCAACTGGTCTTGGTAAACTTTGGTTTTATTTTAAATATTTTATTTAAGAATGTAGTGATCTCAAAATGTGGTAATATTAAGCAGTGTAAAAGATTGTATTAATGTTGCTTCAAAATTAGGAGTTCTTAATTTCTAATCTGTTCATTGTTTTCACTCTGATCATGATATTTTTTCCCAAGTTATTCTTGAATGTTATTATTATATGCTTTAAAATGTACAGCTTACTACTTCACTTGAAAGGTTCTTGATTTACAGCTGCTTTCAAAATTGTGCTTTAGGCTCCGGCCATTTAGGTGTTTAATTTCTAAAGTTTTTTTAAATACTTGTTTGTGAGGAATTCTGTCAAAAATTCTATCTTTACTTTCTGTAAAGCAGTCTCTGTTTCCTGCATGCCACTGCATTGGGAGTATAACTGATAAGCTATTCAGAGCACCTAAGGAATAACAGCTGAAAGAGAGTCTTTTTCCTTTTTTTCCTTTTTTTCCTTTTTTTCCTTTTTTTCCTTTTTTTCCTTTTTTTCCTTTTTTTCCTTTTTTTCCTTTTTTTCCTTTTTTTCCTTTTTTTCCTTTTTTTCCTTTTTTTCCTTTTT